>VSDK01020821.1:170172-199661 GCA_009767595.1 Symbiodinium kawagutii
TTGTTGTTGTTGTTGTTGTTGTTGTTGTTGTTGTTGTTGTTGTTGTTGTTCTTGTTGAGTTTCCGACGGCCAAATTGGGGTCTCCAAATCTGTGCGAAGTGGCTACGGCATGTAGCCAGATGAAATTGGAGATCCATTTCAACGAGTCCCATACTTGATGGCATACCACCCACCGTCTATAGTAAAACTCGTGATGGTTTATTCATATGGATCTCCCATTCGACAGGATCAAGTATTCGCTCGCGGGCTTGGACCCAGGTTTGGTGTGACCGCGGAGTGCTCCTACGGATACATTGGCAATCCTACGGCAGTGAAATGCAGTGGACATGGAAAGCCATACGTTCTTGACACTTGGTCGGACTGGGCGGATGTGGGTGAATCATTCTTGAAACAACAGCTTGATGCTTGAGACAAACGACCTAGCAACAGCACTTGCATGACATTGCCATGCCCCATGTGCTTCCAAGGATGGTTGTGAGCAGACCACGACCACAACAAGCACCACCACCACCACAACAACGACCACCGTGGACGGTGTGTGTCTGGCTCCTCCTTCAGCTGGAGTGGCGTACACAGTGACAGAGGTCGACTTGGAGTGGAGCAAGTTCAACGTCCGGGCGACGTGTGGACCCCGCCACTATGGTCATGCGCATGTCTTTGTTTGCGGCACCCCGGACATGGTGTACTCCCTCACCGGCTGTGCCTGGAGCTCAGTGGTGATTTTGGATGCTGCACTTGTGCCAGTCATGTAGCTATGCCAGCTGCCCTGAGACCAAAGTGGTCACCTGCAAGACCCCTACGGATACCACTGGCTATCACCTGAAAGAGAAGTCATTGGAATCTCGCCTCAGATCTGAAGATGCCAAGTTCTTATCGTTCTCTGAAGGGGTAGAACTTGAGAAGTTGCCAAGGATACACACCTGTGGGATGTAAGTGCAACATGTCTCTTGGCTGCCATTAGAAGTCTTTCGGACTCCGAACAAAGTTGTGTAGGATACGTTTGTGTACATGGCTGACCCAGAGCGTTCACCGAAGACGGATCCCATCGAAATCAGGTGCAACTCACTTCCGTGGCACACCAAAGGCGGAGATGGGGTGCTTGTGTTCATGAAAACAATTGAAAAACAAGGGAATGATTCACAGCACTTTTGCTTTCTTCCACCCAATGTTTCATCAGTTTCCGCTTGCCTGAGTGGCAACTACAAGACTTTTTGACGACAAAGTATGAGAAATGGACCCAAGATGTATGTGACTTGATGCTTGTCCAAACAACGCAGCATGGAGGGCCAGCATATGCCAGCGACGTCAACTTGAATACATGTCCGGTGGGACCTTACTGGGGCAATTTCACGTTGCGGCCAGCTGAAAGGTGACACCATGTGAGGAAGATGGTCTGCATTACGCGGTCTCCGGCTGCGTGCCAGACAAGTGTAGGAGCCTCACGTCTTTTGTCCTTTGCATGCCGTGCGACTGTGTGTTTGAGTTGCATGTTCTGAGTATCCGTCGTTGAATCACCAAGTTTGTAATAGGAATTTCAGTGCAAAAGAATGCGGAAGGTGCTCTTGAATAGATTGTCCAACTCATGATGCCTTCCTCTCTAAACCAAATACCAGCACTGGCTGAGATGTATGGTATTCCTGCTCCAGCTGTATCGTTCAGACCACCCAAGTTCCTGGGGGTGCTGTGTTGGGGAATCCGGCTGTCAAACAAGGTGTTCGTCCAAGTGGATTGAAGGAGTACACGAAGTTCACAGAGACATCTTTGGCTCTGCATCTTGGGCTTTGCAGAAAACCCCTCCAATAGGTTGTTTGCCGACACATCCTTGTTAATCTTGTGACCATTCTACACGTTACAAGTTGCAAGTCTCAGGTACAACTTCGAAGTCACTGCTGAATGTGCGTGGGGATATGAAGGCACTCCTGTGGCAGCAACTTGCGATGGACCAAATCAACCATACACCCTGGAAACTTGGCGCAGCTTTGCGTGACTGGTGTTGCTCCTTTCATGTCATCATGGCTACTTTCATGTCATGAAAGGTGGTTGAAGCATCACCATGATTTCCATCATTCATCAACTGTGATTAATAAGCATCATGGATCATCATGGCGCATTTCCTGGGCTCAATCCCGCTGAGACTGGCTGCGTCGCAACGACTACCACAACGACCTCTACAACTACCACGACGACCACAACGACGACGTCAACGAGCACCACAACCACGACCACGACCACATCAACCTCTACCACGACCACAACAACAACTACCACTACAACGACTTCAACCACCACAACCACAACTTCCACCACCACAACGACAACTACTACCACCACATCAACATCAACAACCACGACGACCACCACAACAACTTCGACCACCACAACGACTACAACAACAAGTACATCAACCACGACTACCACCACTTCTACCTCGACAACTACATCCACCACTATCACTACCACCAGCACCACCACCACAACAACCACCAGCACAACAACCACCACCACTTCGACTACTACAACAACCACCAGTACAACAACCACGACCAGTACTACAACAACGACGAGCACCACCACAACGGTCACCATACCAAAGTTGGTGTGCCTGGCTCCAACAGATTCCACAGGCAGGGCATACCATGGAGAACTCGCTCGTTGTTTGTTCTCGTTGCAAACCTCTGGTGCAAAGAACCGACATATCTTGAACATGTTTTCCGTTGCAACAGCATTTCGCTTTGATTTCAGATTTCTATGGATCAGCAACCACCATTGAGCAATAGTCATGGATCAACCGTAGTGGAACAGTGTTGGTCCATGAGCTCAGTCAGCGAAACAGAGACTGAAGATCGCACACCTTCAGTGGTGAGTCACTTTGTCGGCTGGTTGGTTGGGAGTGTTGTTTTTGTCGATTTCTGTTTTGGTCACAGTATCACAACCAGTGTACAATCCATTCTCAACATCCCGGTTGCATGATTCATTCATGATGGTGACCGATCCTGAAGTTTTTCACGTTTAGTATTAATAGTGATGAAGTCATGAACATAGAATGGACCAGGGTACCACGTTTGCCTCGATCTTTGGCAAGGCTACCTTGTCACAGAGCATGAGCTCATGCAGGAAAAGTTCAAGGTCGAAGCGCAATGCTCCAGCGAGTGCGCCGTCTGCGCTCCAGTTCCGGTGGTTAGTGAGCCTGGTGGCCCTGGCCCTGGATCCAGACTCGATTGCTTGGGAGCGTCATCCATTGTGGGCTCATCAAATGTGGAGAAAGGAACGGAATGACTGAATTATCAGCATTATAGGATTGCCTTTTTTCATGGACTTTCGTTATTCTTCATTGATGATGGGATGGCCTGTATCATCCACTACGGAATTGCCACAATCCGCGGGAATGGAGTATCAAATTCGGTTATATAACAACAATATATAACATCTATACATTGGAATAGCTCCTTGCCAACCACAATGGCAGGATGAATGCCGGGAGTCAGTGTCATCGCTGTCGAGTCTTGATTTTTTTCAGTTGGAAGGGATGTTGGAAGCCTTGCCTCCACAGCTCTCTTACTCAAACTTACCTCGTTCCAAGTTGACTGAATATTTTCTTGCTGTCCCAATGATGTCTCGAACCTCCTTCATCTCTTCGAATCTCTTTTAATCTCTCAAGCTGAACTCTCTCCATATTCTCGCCCGCAGACCTCTCTCACTGAATCCGTCATAGCTCCAACCTCTCTCACCCAAGCCATTGCTCTCACTAGCGCATCCAACGCTTACCCCTCTTAGACTTCTCTCACTTCTCTCAATCTTGAAGCTCTTCGCTTAGACCTCTCTCAGTGGAGTGAGAACTTTCTCTTCCCATTTGCTCAAGTCTAAAGTGCTATTTTGATATGCACAGATATGCAGTGTGTGTGTGTGTGTTCGTGTTGCAAGCTACATCAAGCTACCAACACCACACCTGAATACCCATCCACCTTTGCCTTTAGCATTGACTTTATACAAGACGGGATCAACCATAAAGACCAGTGAGGGATGGTAAGAAACGATCAACATGATTTGCTTGGGGCAACCATAACCCTGTCGGTCATACTGGAGTCGTACTCTTGAAAGTGGCAGGCTCCCATGTTTGCCCGTTTCTGTTGTTTCTTGCTCGCTTGATCTTCAGGTACATTGGAAACGCTGCAGTGGTGGACTGCACGTGGGAGGACAACCAGTACAAACTGACGGGCTGCGTGAAAAAGATCTACTGCGAGAACCCAAGCATTCCAGGCAGACGAGTGCTCTTTGATTTTTGCTGCAGTCTGTGGTTTTAAGACTGCTTAATGAAGCTTCATGACATGATGGTTATTGGATTGTGAAATGAATCTTGATGCTTCCTTACTCCTGTCAGTCATAGCGCCCTCCACGAAGAGTGATGATGGGTGCCCCAAAAGAAGGAATTTCTGGACCAAGAATATCTAAGGATCACCATAAAGTGGAGATGCTTTGTGGATACCATCAATTCTGGATCCACATGACATTGGTGTTTGAACACCTCTATCTTCATTGTATGTCTCCAAGTCTTGAAGGATGAGTTTTTCCTTTTTTTACTCCACCTTCAAGGGGCCGGCAGAGGATTTGCGCCTGGTGAATCAAACTTCGATTTGGATTGGCCGGTCTCAAAAGACCGAATGGCGGAAGAACTGTTGGGTCAGTAATGGACGACCTCCACAGGATTCCCCATCTGCCATATATGGTGGTTTCTCAAACTTAGGGACCTCAAAAATGGATACTTGACCCCTATATATGATCTTTATTGCATGATTTGGGGGGTCCCCTATTTTGAGAAACTCCATCTGGTATGATTGGTAACTAAACGAAATCCGTATACTTCGTATCACCGGGCATGATGTAAAGTTGGTGTCCACGAGCATCCCTAAGATTTGCACTGCATGCAGGCTATGACGTCACGGAAACCAGTGTCGTTATGCAGAACTTCAAGACCTCAGTGGCCTGCAGTTACGGATACCATGGCCAACCTCAGGCGCGATGTTTTCCAGCAGATGTGCAGCGGGGGATTGTGGAGAGAGACGTACGGTACGCATTGGCTAACAGGAAATGGCTACGGGTCAATATTGACCAACCAATAGTGGGGGATAACAACCATCAATAATAGGGAAAACAATGGGTAATGTTTGGGGAACCAGGGGTACGGGGTTTTGACCCACAGCCAAATGACAAAGACAAATACAGATTGATCATCCTTTGCCAGCTGGAGAACTTGGATGGTTGGACACGAGTGAGACATGTGATTGCACTGAGTCCTTTGCAGGTCGCAAAATGCACTGAGTCCAAGAAGGAGTACAGCGTCAGTGGATGCACCGTGAACGTTTGCAAAGCACCGGCGAGCACTTTAGGCACGGGAATCCCAGTTGGTGACACGAAACTGGCACAGAATGATTTTCACAAGTCTTTTGGACTAGACTGGGGTTAGGATCGTAGGAGATCTTAGTTATGGACCATGGTGAACCGTGAATTGACACCCATTTTGACCGATTTGATTGAATTATGGTAACCAACTTGACGATTGGTTATTTGATATGGGTAAATAGTAGAGGGTGGGACGTTGTGGAAGCCAGTGTTTTTCAGTGTTTTAGTTTTTTTCAAATCTGCTTCATGAATTTTGGGGTCCTATAATTTGCCCCCAGAAAGAAGATGCAAGTGGAATTCCTGTCAAAGTTATTTAAACAAACAGATGAGTAACTAAAACATATCTAGTGAACAAGGTAATAGATCAATCAATAACCGATACATGATTCATAGATTGATTGATAGAAAGATTAAGTAAGGACAAATGATATCAAAAACGCAATGTAGAAAAATATTGAACACATTGTATTTGCCTTTTAAAAAGATAGGGCCTCCAAGACGTCCCTTCCTGAAATAATTCATTTTATTACTGAATTATGGGTTAATTGAGCCCATTGAAAATAATCAATATGGCAGACCATAAACGATTATGATCCATATGGGTTACCATTCACCATGAAGGGTTACCATTCACTTAAGGGTATGGGAAACCATATGGCAGTGGGTCAAAACCCTGTACCCCTGCTTCCCCTATTATTAACCATTGTTTTCCCTTATTATTTGTTGGTTATTATTCCCCATGAAATTGGTTGGGTAACTGCTTGACCCCTTGTTCCCCCCCTGTTAACCATTGTTTTCCCTATGAAGTTGTTGGTGGAAATCCTTCATTATTTGGTTGATTAATATTGACCCAGCTCGCCATATTGATTCAAACGGGTAAATACTGTGAATGGCAACCCTCCATGGTTTGGGTCTCCATGGTGAAGCCGCCCACCCCAAGCCAGGCTATGCTCTGTCGGAGCAGGAGCTCCGACAGCCCTTCTTCAAGGTGCCGAGGGATCTGGAAATCAGTGGAGCCACTGGATTTCCATGGGATTTCTGTAGGGTTTCATGAGGATTCCGTTGATTTTCATAGGATTTCATAGGATTTCTGTAGCGATTCTGCAAGATTTCCATCGGATCTCTTTGGGATTTCATAGGATTTTTCTGGGATTTCCACAAGATTTTATGGGATTTCTGTCGGATTTCATTAGATTTCCATGGAATTTCCATACGATTCAAACAAGATTTCTATAGGATTTCAATGGGGATCATTTGGTTTCGCAGGATTTCATAGGATTTCCATGAATTGTTTATGGCATTTCCATAATATTTCCATGGGGATTCTTTAAGAGTTCCATAGGATTAAAAAAAAAAACATAGGATTCCATGGAGCTCCGAAAGATTTTTTGGATTCCATAAGACTTCCATAGGATTTGATAGGATTTTCATGGGAGTTCTACATGAGTTCGTTCTATAGGATTTCCATGGCAATTCTGTGTGATTTTATAAGATTTCCATCGGTCTTGCCTGGTTTTCTACAAGATTTTCTTGGATCTCCATGGGATTTCAATAGGCTTTCACTCGATTTCCATAGGATCTATACGATTTCATTGGGGTTCCATGGATGTTCATAGGATTTCATAGGATTTCCACGGAATTTCCATTGGATTTCCATTGAATTTCCATGGAAAATCCATAGGATTTTGATAAGATTTCTTCAAGATTTTAGAGGATTTAGGATTTCGATGGGATTTCCATGGGATTTCCACAGAATTGTTACCAGATTTTGATAACATGTGAAAGGATTTCCATGGGATTTCCATGCGTTTTCTATACGATTTCCATGGGAATCATACAGTTTCATAGGATTTCCATGGGATTTTGATAGATTTCTGTGGGATTTCCACAGGATTTACATAGGCACCATACCAGTGACACCATAAGCACCATAGGAATTTTTATAGGTACCGGTGGCAGGTACCCGTGGCATGGATAAGGTATCATTATGTGTGTGACCAATCGCATTCGATTGACACTACGTAGACCACGGTGTGGACTCCCATTCTCATTTGGCGCCGTTCATCAAGACAGTTCAAAGCTTCTGTCAATAAGACAAGATGATGCGAACCTTTCTCAATCAGTATCAGCCATCTTCAGCCATATGAAACGGCTATGCAGCTGTATAAGAGTTATTTTTATATGTATATGCACATAGATGTATCAACCATGACTAGTCATGACTAACAATCATCAATCATCATCGAACACTACCAAACATTCTGAATCGTCATTCACCACCATCATTAACCATCAATCTGATGATTTTTTCTATAAATAGTTGTTCATTACCCACCGACCATCGACCAGCCACTAGTCATCGTTTACCATGACCAACCATTAATAAGCGTTTACCTAACCACAAAGCCAAATTGATGGTTCATTAATCATCATTAATTCATCAACATAAAGCAACCACTTAGCCAAATGGACCATACTAAGGCAACCTGGGCACATGGTCAATAGTGGTTAGTGCTTGCGGTTTCTTCAACAGCCATGGCTACCCGGCAGGTCCGTGCAGCTTGCGCCAATGGCTATGGTGGCAATGCCGTGGTCACACCTTGCACTGGGAACGAAGGTGGGCGGCCTGGGGGACCATCGTTGGAGGTTCAATCATTAGCCAAGCACTCTACAAGGTGGGCCCCTAGTAGTTGTAAGTTGGGTTATGATCCCTATAACTGGTAGTTAACCCAAGTTAAGTTAGTTACAAACCAACTTATAAATGGTTGGGGGGCCACCTTGTAGAGTTTTCATCATAATTTTTCAATGAGTTTTAACTCGCCAGCCAGCCACTTTCAAGCATCATTGACTAATGATTGACCATGTTTGGTAGTATTGTCAATCACTATTGTTAATGGTGTGTGCTGATCATCATGTTTCATCATCATTCATCATCATTGTTGATCATCAGTATCAATCAGCCTCACTAAGCATTACCATTGATCATCATGGACCATCAGTATGGACCTATCAATGAATCACAGCTTCTTGGAAGTCGGCCATGTCAGGTGAGTACAAGCTCAGCGGTTGCAAGCGTGTCGAGGCATTCTGCCTCTCCCCTGGTGTGCCTCAGATGCAAAGAGATTGCTTTCATTCACTCATTGCCATTCCCTGATTGGTTATGGCTGGTCAGCAATGATCATTAACAATGGTTGCTAATGAATGTTTCATAGTTGTTGACGCTGAATCGGCATGATTGACTATCTCGACCAGTACTAACCAATGTCAAATGTGACTATCAGGATTACCCTTTTTATCAGTAAAGCATTTATTGACCATGAAATCATTGCTTTTGAACAGCTCATGCCCCAGAGCAGTCACTTTGTTCTAAGCAATGTCAGGGGTTGAACTCTCAGGAAGACCTGGGGAACAGGACAGTTTGACCCCGAAAACTCAATTGTGGGGGGAGTCCAATGAAAGTCTGGCATCCCAACTACGAATCACACGGTGAATTCTTGCTCAAGCCTTACTAAGGCCCTTGACTAACGCATCAACCTTTCATTCTTTGGGCGATGGTGCCAGGAATATTTGATACTATGTTCATTGGTCTCATGAATTAACTAGTTTTTCTGTCAGTAGAAGAATTGTTCCTCAATTCAATGAGCTTGATGAGCATAATGATGCAGGGAGGCGATGGGGTTTCATCATTCACGATTGCGAAGACTTTGCAGCTAGATTCTGTTGCGAAAACGATCGAAAACCATCCAAAACCAAGAATCTAGAGAAGCAGGATGGTCACAGCAATGGAAACACCATCCCAAAATCATCCCAAAATCATCCAAAAACCATCCAAAACAACAACAACAACAACAACAACAACAACAACAACAACAACAACAACAACAACAACACCTACTGCTGCTGGTGCTGCTACTACTACTACTACTACTACTATTACTACTACTACTACTACTACTACTACTACTACTACTACTACTACTATTATTACTACTACTACTACTACTACCACCACCGTCACCGCCACCACCACCACCACCAGCACCACCACCACCACCACCACCACCACCACCACCACCACCACCACCACCACCCAACAGGAATGAATGTAGTCAGTCACGAGGTCACAGACGGCTACTTGATAACAGAGACCGATCTTCGCATGGACGTCTTCAAAGTCACTGCTGCTTGTGCACCTGGATGGACAGGCGCAGACGCCGACGCCTTGTTGAATGTCAATAGTCAAATCATCAACCATTCATGAATACACTATAGTAAATTCATGGTGGTTCATTGATAGTGATGACAACACGAAACAACACTAAGCTACCAACATCACAAACCTGGACGAGAATGAAACAACAACTGCGGCGGTGGTTGTGGTAGTTTGATTTTCTCCGCAAGCGAAACAAATCGGTTTGTCTACGTTGCTGGAACTTCCATCCTCAACCTGCCAGTAAGCAGGGTGCCACCACTGTCCCTACAATAAGCAAGGTGCCAATGCTTCTTTAGTCCAATGCAACTTGTAATATAACACTACTTAGATGTACTGAATGGAAGGCGCCATCCAGTGCCATCGTATCTGCCGAGTCGAGTTCAAGTGTTCCAACCATCCCGTCCGTATGAGTGATGCTCAATGTCTGAAAAAAAATGGCTGTGAAGACATGCGACACAGGTCGTGTGACATCATTGGATAGCCCCAGAAACAGCGACATTTGAAAGAGAAAAGATGCACCGTGCACCGTGAATGACGGCAGTCACCACTGGGAGTGCGAAGACAGGGCTCTCCATCGGCCGCAGGCACTGCGAAGGTCAACACTTGCACTGGAGCCACTCCTGAGGTGCCCCGCGGTTGGAATCCATGGTATTGAAACTCATTGCATCGACATGATATCCATTGGTTTCGACTACAAGGGTTGGAATTCAACATATTTAAACATTGCGAGACTGCAAGTGTGTATGATTAAACCATGTGAAACACCTGCAAAACCTGTGTTTTTTGATATGTTCTCGGTGGATGGACCAGCAAAAGTGAAGATGCTCTTGGCCCAGTGCCATGTTTCCCTGTCCAGCTGCTGGTCGTTTCGGCAGGTCGCCAAGGCCTACGGACTGAGCGGATGCACCAAGGTCACGACGAGGCTTCGTTGTCCTGGCCTTGGACAGAGATGTGTTGCGTCGCATGTCATGGCTATCCATTGCCCTCAGATTTTTTTGTAGAGATAGAACTGGTGATTCATAGATAAAGCATGATAAACTACTGATAAACTACTGATAGATCAGGATAGAATCGATAGATTGACCATTCACCAAGCGATGTTCATTCACTAAAAGTCCGAGGCTGTGTTAAAGAGCAGCCATGGCTTGTTGTCCAGTGGAAGGGGCGGCATCGCTTAGGATCGTCACCTGAGATGTCCGAAATCGCAGCAGATGCTGCATGAGATAGACATCTTGCAGATGCAAAAAAATGTGTGCAGAAGGAATCTCTGTAAGATTTACCTAGATTTACAACTCACATGACATGTCACATGATGGTTGATAATCTGTAAGACTTGCATTTAAAGAAACGTAGCAGCTCTGTGAGGAGCACATCAGGTGTCAGTTGTTGGGTTTTTAGTGGACCTTCCTTTCTGCTCTCCTTGCAGACGACTCATTCCTCTGGCAAGTCCCATGCAAAGCTTGGTAGCTCTTGGGAGCATGTTTGGATGCGTGTGTGATAATGCAAATGTGTTTGTCAGTTAAGAGGCATCCTATTTGTCAGGACCATGTGCGATGAGCATGCTGAGCATGCTCCATTCGTGTATTTGTCGTCTTGTGATAAAAGCCAACGCAAATTCTCATTTGCTTCAGTTTGCGCATACATGTACTCCAAGAATCTGCAGGTTGAGTCTGTGAGCGGTGTGGTTTTAACTCAAAGTTGATAGATATTTACCAGTCATTATGAACCGTTATAAACAGATAGATTGCAAGAGATGGGACCATGAGCATCCATAGAGTAGCCGTAGATGAACCTTCAACTCTTAACAAGGATGAACAATTCCAAAGGCGTTGCGAGAACTTCTGGCGTAACTCCAGCGATGTGGCTCCCTTGATGTTGGTTCCATTGTCGGAGGTTTGGTGCCTCACTTGCCACTCTGTCAGTTCTATCAGTTCTGTCCCTGTCATCGTCAGTTTTTGTCAGTTTATGCATCAGTGCCATCTCTTTATGTGTCACTTTTTGCGTGTAATTGTGTAAAGATATGCCCGTATTGATGCCTATTGATGGTAGAATATGTTAGATATGTTCGAGCAAAGATGTGTACAGCACGTAATTGTAAATCACAGTGTGCTTGCACATCGCACTCAAGAATTCAGTTGTCCCTTGAGTTTGCAAGGACTGAACTTAGTATAGTTTTTCCGTGCATGCCCTCAAGCGTTTTGAACGATATGATAGCTCCACAGAGGACAAAGCTTCCATGTGGCAGCATGGCAAAGGTCGGCCGGTGCGATGGATGCCCTGGGTGCTGGTCACGTGTTTTTCCTTAGCAGCGTCGCAGTTGCCGTGGCCGATCAGCCCCGAAGATGCGGCCAGCCTCCGGCAGGTGGTCTTGGTGCATCGACATGGAGCACGCTTCCCGACCAAGCCCACTGGGAAAGCAGATATCGCATGGCCAATCCGAACCCAATTCTGGGAGAGCTATAAAGGCCACCTGACCCCAGTAGGATCTTCGCAGTTGCAGGAGTGGGGCAAAAGATCTTGAAATCTTGAGAAACTCCCTGTTTGTGGCTAATGTTCAATGTAATTGGCCATAATCATTTGTTCGTGATATGTTAGTAATCATGGTGAAGTGATCAATGAAATGATGTTTTCACATGTTTTCACTGTGGTCATGTGGCTTTCCAGCCTTACAATGGGCCACGTGGTGGTGCTTCCCGAGGACATTGGCATCGTGCTCCGTCAACGATACCGACGCTGCCACCTGGATGGCGAACCTGGTCATGGGAACCTCTTCGATGGCGTCGATAGGGTGGATGGCAGGACATTGGCTGTCTACACTTCCAATGTTCAACGCACGTTACAGAGTGCTTGGGCATTTCTGCTGGGTTTTGTTCCACTTGCAGCAGTTTTCTTTGCCTTTCGATCTGAGCGAGTCTTCTCTGACACTGCCAGACGAGCGGCGGGACTTCCCATTTACATTGAAGATGCTGTGCGCTCGGATGATCGGCTGTTTCATGAGTGGAAACTCGATGATGGCTATGAGACTTGGAGGAGCAAGAACGTTAGAGAGTCAAAGTTTCTGCTGGATGCTGCTTCGCAGCCCTGCTATCAGCACCTAGTGGACAAACTCTTCGACTGCAGCATGCAAGAGCGCCTCTCTCCAACACGCAGTATGATAGAGAGACTGATTGCGGCAAAGGACTTGGATACCCAAGTTGCTATTGAAGAAGCGCACAATCGTCCCGTTTTAATCAACGAAAAAGGGATCGTGTTGAACGACAGAGAGAGGGACATGCTTCAAGAGATTGGCAACGAGGTCAAGCGACGTTGGTATGGGGCAGCGACTTGTCTGCAATAGGATAACTTAGGCGTTGGAAAAGGAGGTCACACTCAGCGTCTCCATGAGGGTCTCCAAGTTTACAACTTTTCCTCTTGAAGTTGTATTTTTCACTCAGACTTGAAGCTGTTTCAGGTGAGAAGTTTTTCATACACAAAATCTAATGGGGAACACCAAGCTGATCGAATTCCTTCGTAGCAAGTGTTTCAACACTGAGGCATCAGGGCTACAAAGCGAGTCCTATGGGCAGAAAGGAGCCGGATATTTGGCGCACAAAATCTGGCGGCACATGCAACAAAGAGCAGACGGACAGTCCAACCTTCGGTTTGTGCAGATGTCTTGCCACGACACTCGGTAGGAGTTAGCGATATCTTTAAGTTGGCAGTGCAGTCTCCCCCGCTGGAACTAGCGTAAGCAGGAGATATGGCTGTGGGTCAAAACCCCGTACCCCTGGTTCCCCTATCATTAACCATTGTTTCCCTTATTATTGTTGGTCATTATCCCCCATTATTGGTTGGTTAATATTGACCCATAGCCATATCAGGAGCAAATTATGCTTGGGCGGTGCTGAACTTTCCGTGAAGTAACAGGCCACTGCGCACGATGCCTTTCCCAAACGATCAACTGTTGGGCTTTCGTGTAACGACTAGCACTGTAAGTCTCCGTTGCTGCCTGAAAAATCAAGATAGCTGTTTTTTTTAATGTTATTTTACTGTAATCTAAGACAATGATCTATTGATAACTATCTGAGACTTATGCCAGCTATCATGCTATTATCAATGATTATTGCACGTTATCGCCAAAAAAACGTTTCCAGAAGATCGATGCGGTCTCCAAGGACACCACCTTGTCAGCCTTGGCCACACATCTGGGTTTAGAGCTGCCAAACATTGGATTTGGCGCTTTCCTGGCCTTTGAGCTGCACCAGCATGATGGCCACTTCGCGGTGAAAACTTTTTACAATTCCACTCCCTCCGATGGAGCATCGTCCTATTCCCTCAGGTCTTTGGCACTCCCACTGGGTGAAGAACATCTGGTGAAAGTCGAGGATTGTGATTCAGGTGCTGTGACCTTGAGTGACTTCTCAGCACATTGCGAAATTCCAGGTGTGGAGGAAACTTTCCAATCCTTTCTGAGTTTATGCAGTAGTTCCAAGACAAGACCAACCCGAAAAGCTCTGCGAGATCTTTTCGAGACCTCCAATGGCCACGCATGGATCAGTCTGGAGAAGTGGCGTGAGCGATATGGATCAGCATTTCGATGCTTTGACTCAGACAACGATGGGAAGTTGAGTTGCGAGGAAGTCCAAAGTGCATTGGCTGAGTGGGGCTATGGCGTTTCAAGGGGAACGCTGGAAGCTTTGTTTCAATTGGTTGATTCAAGTGCAGATGGCGAGTTTGATGAAGAAGATCTTCATCTGACAATGTCAGCATTGGTTGGAATTCGAGGAGGCTTGCATGGCATGGACCAGTTGGACTCGACCTAGCGACTTGCTGGGACCAGCTGGCATGTGAGCTGCGCCTGCATCAGTGATGCCACCGAGGGCTCAAGTGTTCTCTCGGCAGCCGTTGGCATGGTGCTGTTTGTCATTTTGTCGCGGCTTCCCAGGGGGCGAACACCAGAAGACGCCCAGGTGGCGCAATCCAGGATGAAACTTGGGGACGAGGTATGCAGGTGTCAAAAAGAACTTGCCCTCGCCATTGCTGCTCATGGGATTGCATTGTATGGAGGTGGCTATGTTCCAGTTTGCGCATGGCAGGCTTCCTTTGTTTGTAAATTCATGGAAAAGCGGAATTCAAAGCCAACAGAGGAACCAAGTATGAGTAGTCCAAGAGTTCTATGTTGGATTGGGTCCATGTTGGACACTCGACAACCAGCCAGAAAGCATGTGGTGTGAGATGCCTCCTGATTTTGGCTGCAGCTTTGCAAACAATATGAACGGGAGCCATGAAATTTGCCACTTAGCATGGGACAAGGAATGGAAGGGTGGCAATGGCTAGTGTGAATATCTGAATCTTGTAAATTCATTGTTTGAAATGTCGATGATGACTGATACAGACTGGTATGGACCAAGCAGGTCCTGTGATGATAACATACAAGTCCCTCTCACTGTCCGCTCTTATCTACTTTGAGCTACTCTAAGCCATGCTCTCTACAAGCCGGAAGAAGCCGCGCATGAAGATAGAGAAGCGCATAGAGAAGCGCCTCCCATCTGCAGTTTCAAAGCCGCAGCGTCTTCTGGCAGTGGCAAGAAGTTGCAGAGACTGTGGACTTCGTCTGTCAGCTTTAGAAGGTGCATTGCATCAGTGCAGCACTGCCCTTGACTGGTCTTTTCCAAGCGAAACAGTGCAGCTAGGCGTGCAGATAGGCACTTCCGCATGCCGCGTGGTGCGGCTAGGAGCCCATCATCTGCGTGGTGCAGCCTTGAGTCGTTTAACCGAGCTGTGGGAGACCATTCAAGATACAGACTTGGCACATCCGTTTGACTTGCCCAGTCCAGAACGACTGGCGAATCAAAGTGCGTACCTATTGATGGCTTTGAAAGGACGGGAAGTTCTGGGACTCCTCAGTGCTGAGCGCATTGCGGTTCCATGCCCAGATTCCTTGGACAAAATGAAGCAGAAGCCCCAAACTGAGTCGCAGCAGAAGCCCCAAACTGAGTCGCAGCAGGCGTCCCAGGCTGAGTCATTGGATGGTGCGCAAAGGGCTCCCGCGTCGCCAACATTGGGCGTGGCAGTTGTCTGGGTGCGTCGTCGCGAGCGTCGCCGTGGCCTTGCAACGTCAATGGTGGACTGCCAGGGGCTCAGTGTAGGGCGACGCCACCATGACTATGGACATGGTTGATCCAGGGTCAACAAATGCGAGTCATGGCAACCAAAATGGATTCACCGAATAAGGGTTAACAAAGAGGCCTTCACAAACAAGGCTTGACAATTGGTAGATCATCATAATACTGGTCAATGATGGTCATAATCGTGGTTCATTGATGGTTGATGATGCTTACGGTTGATGCTGAATACCCAAGTGATGCTGGTTGGTGATTGATGGGTTATGCATTCGGAGACCCAGCTGTTGACCAGCTGGTGATTCACCGTAGGGCAGATTTATCGCTATGGATCTCCCATTACTTCTGTGTAGTTCGATTGGATTTCAACAGATGAACAGCGTTCTAAATTGGCGCTAGTTTATTTTCCTTTTCGTGGGAATCTATTCCAGTAAATCTTGACTACGTCTCGCACTGCGAAAGCTCGCGAAAGCTTTCGCGAAAGGATGTTTTTCGCGAAAGCTCGCGAAAGCAATGTTCGTATGCGTTTGTATTTTTGGGTGTGTTGTGTTGTTCTGGCTTCGTGAAAGCAACAGTCACCGAAATCATACAAAATCACGAAAGGAGGGTTTCGCGAAAGCCCGCGAAAGCAAGTCAACATCCACACGTTTCGCGAAAGCAAAAACCTCAGCCGCGAAAGCTCCGCGCAAGCTTTCGCGTAAGCAATGAATAATTTCCATTGCGCGGAAAAAGGAATTTAGAACACAGCTCAGATGGCAGCAAACTCACACACAGTGGTTGTTGTTGTCTTCAGGGCCTCTTGTACGCAAAGCTGGGAATGGAGCTTTTGAAGCCAGTTACCAGCGCGGTGTGGGTCTGCGAAGAGAATATTCAAAGTTATTCAAAGTATCAAAGTCTTGAAATCCACTGACTTTGATATCTTACGCCCTTTGTAACCTTATTGAGTTTGTGATGCTCTCCTCAGGCCAAGAAGCAAATCTTGGGGGTTGAACATAGTGACCAGAATCAGAAGGATTGCTTAAGAAGCAATTTCACTTGTATTTTAGTTGCAATAGATAGCAGTGTGATGCATATATATATATATATGTATATTATGGATTATATTTGTATATATATATATTAAAATACATATATGTATATATATGCAAGGAGTGGACTGGTGAATCACTAAGAACCTTCGCCCAATCACATCGCCTCGCTGCTCAACGCTGCAGGTTTGCAGCGCCTTGGAGGATGCCACGTGGCCTTTTCGCAGCCCACAGAGCTGGGCTTCGCTTTTGCGTCCAGCTACTGCAGGCGTGGCTGCAAGTCGCTCTTCCGAACCTAGAGATGGTGAGGTCAAGCAATTAACCAGCCAACTATATAATGGGGATGATCACCAACAATTTCCTAGGGAAAAGAATGGCTAATGATGGGGGAACCAGGGGTACAGGATTTTGACCCATAGCCAGATAATTTCAGAACTCTGCTTGTTTCTATATTCGTTTCATCTCTACGGCAGATTCCTTTCTTCCTTTCTTCATTTCTCTTCCTTTCCGTTTCTTTGCTTCTTTCCTGTGGTTTCTGATTCGCCTCGTTTCTTTCAGCTTGAAGTTGAGCCAGATATGCCAGGCGGCAGCATGCGAACGTTGAGGGACCGCTGGTGTATGATCCTGATTGGCCCTGTGAGTCCAATTGAAGTTGGTGGGGTCAACTTCTGGGTTGCAACTGCGAGAATTCGCGGGATGTTTTCTGATGCAGTTGCGAATGTGTTTTTTCTTGTTCCGAAACTTGGGGAGTGCAGGTCGCAATCGCGCACGTTGCTGAACATTTGCGAAGTCATGCGATTGGATAGCTGACAAAAAGCGTTCTGACAGCAAAGCAGCTCAGAGATACACGGTGGTGCCGCAAAAAGTGTACTGATGCACTTAGCTCAGCCCTGAAGTTAACCAGATTGCTTGTGCGCATTGAACTTGGTCGGTCAGTGTTGGTGTTGGTTTGACTGAAGATCTCAAGTGCCATCTTGCGTGTCAATGTTCGTTTGACGAAAAATTAGATTGATCAAGGATGATCAAGGCCGATGTGGGTCATTTGTTGCTTTTGCAGCTCCGTAAAATCAGCAAACATCAACATGCTTTCCAAGACTCCTCTCAATGGGAACGTGCAAATTGGAAGACTGCAACACCGGCAAACATCAACATGCTCCTTGCGCCCTACTTTCCTTGGCTTTCTTGATTCAAGCTGCCATAAGCTGCTTGCTTCCCTGTGCCATACATTTCCTTGTGTCAATGGATGGACACAAACAACATATACATACAGTGTGATTCAACCAGAACTGCAATGTTGGCTTGCCAATCCTGCCATTTGCCTCGCATTTGTTCCACTTTGGCGGGGGTTGCCTTGGTCTTGCAAACTGTGAATCCGACCCTGACAAGTTGTTTGAATCTTAACTCTGGAACTCAGTGAAAGAATATGAAGGGCTCTTTGCATCTCTTTGCCAGTAGATCCATATTCTGTCTGATATGTTTTCCCTCACTGTGGCATTTTTGCAAGTGCCGCTTGCTTTGTTGGTGGCACGAGCCAATCAGCTGCCACGGTCTGGGAGCCCATACATCCGATTTTCAGTTCCCGCATTTGAGCCGTCGCCAATGGTACGAGGCGATGCAAGCCTACTTTTGGACGCGCTGCCAACAGGTACTCTGCCAATCATCCGGAACTTGATTGACCAACAAATTTGCACATTAGAGTGCCATATTGAAACTATTTGAACAAATATTCTGGAAACAGTACGCAACTGGTACCGCCCACAAGGTTTGCGGCTACAGTAGGTCCTGCGCAGAAAAGAGGCACGGTCCTACGCAGAAAAGAAGCATAGCTGCAGAGGACCATTTGCTTTTCTTGCAAGAGCCCTCGACGTTTGTTCTAACGTGGGTCAAACATGTCGCCGACATGCTGCTCATTGGTGTTTGTCCTCCTACTTTTGCGTGTGTTTTTGCCATTTTTTGCCCATTCGTTTTTATCATTTTTAGTGTTCAAGAACGCTTGTCTTGTTTCTTGGCTCTCTGTGATCCTCTTGATTTGTATGTCTACTTATTTTTGATTCTTGGCCCTCCCATCCTTCCTCTTCTTTTTAGTCTTCTCGTTATTTGTTGGAGTGGTTGGTGTGTTGCTGGTGTTGTGCTCTGATTCCACCTGTTTCTCAATGATTCTGTTGTTCAACCGTGCTTGTGCCGTTGCAAATGCGGGGAGGATGGCAGGAGGAATAATAGCAGCAAGGGTCGCCTTGAAAAATCGGGTTCTGCATGGCCAAAATGAGCAAACCAATCATGAGCTTCACAGTTGAAAGCTGAGAAAATGGGATAGTCTCCGTGAATAGCCAGTGATGGTTAATTGTGGATTTTACAAACATGCATAAACTGCTTATACTCGAAGTATCATTGCGGAGTAGAACTCGACCTTTGGTTTGCTGCGTTTGCTGCATGGCCAAATGATGAACGTGGGTCTGACATAGAATTTGGGCCATCGCCTAAAACAACGCACCGCGTTCAAAGCGTGAACCTGAACGTCAGTCTTTCACCTCCCACGAGGGTGATGAGAGTGTTTGTGTTTGTGTTCGGAGTTTGTAGCAATCGTCTCTTGAGTGTCTCTCATACAAGACTCTTGAAAGGTGACTTGCAATATTGTGGAAGCGTCGTGAAGCAGTGTTTGGCAGGGGCCTCTTGCAATAGTGGCTTGAATTGGTTTCTAACAGGGTGTCGCACTGTTTTTTTAGTGCAAGTTGATTACTTTATAAGAGCGTTTGACTACTATAGTGTCTTCAAAGAGTTTGTCATGTAGACATATCGCCTGGCAAGGGTCCTTCGCGAAGTCATGTTCCAAGAGTGTCTTGCCAAGACATCTCACCAGAGTGTTTCCAAGGATTCTCTCACAACGAGTATCCGGTCCATTGGCAGGTTGAGGTACCAAGCGAAGTACAGGGGCGTTCCGCTGCCTTCAAGATAGACCCTGTTAGACTTCAAACGACTTCATTGGGAAAGATTGAAGTCTGAAGCCCTTTCGTGCCGTTGATCACTCAAAAATGGCAGGCTACAATATCGAAGCGTTCATTTCGTGCCAGGTTTCATCTAAGACTGAAGTCAAGACCTTCACAACGGTCTTATGCAGGACTTTCTCACAAAAAGTAATGACGAATATGTACGACTTCGAAATGGATGTCCCTTGCTAGATTTCCTCAACTAGTTAAAGTTGAGAGTTCAACTGTGGGGGAAATGTTTCGCGTGAGGCCTCCTCAAGAGGTTGAAGTTCAAGACTTCAAGAGTTCAAAATGTGCGTTTCGTGTGAGGCTTCCTCAAAAAGAGGAAGGAAGTCAGCTTCAGATAATGGAACGGAATACAGGCAATTTATGCAGAAAAGAATGAATCTAAAGACATGTGCAAAAAGAGGTGTCCACAATTTCTTGAAGATTTAAAGCATGAACAAAACCGTCTCACTCGTGTGCTTACTTAGCTTTTGAATGGTTTTGATACAGCCCAGTATTTGTATGTATTTGTTAGATTCGCAATCAGCCACTAGCACAATCCTTACCCCAAACCGTGGCTTTACCCCACACTTTTTAGGTCTCACGTTTTCTTCGCTGCGCACAAAAAGTCACGTGAAGCGCAGGCCATAGAAAAGCTGTTCAGAAAAGCTGTTCCGTTCGGTTCACCCTCAACTTTCATTTCATGTTCAAAGTTTCTTACTAGGAAGACGGAACACCAGACCATACATATACACTTATCTAATACTCATCTATCACATAGGTACTTCCGCCACCAACGACATTGCAAAACAAAATTTGTTCACAAACAAAACCCTTACCACGCAGTAGCTGTAGCTAGGGTGCGAAGGGTTTTATAGTGCAACCATTTGTTTCAGCAAAGTCCGTAGGTTTGAATGTCACAGCTACATGGACCCAGTTTGGTGCAATGTTTTGACCAATCCAACTGTCGGAGTCCACGTTGTAGGGGCCCTTGCAAAACATTTTTTCCCACAACAATTCACCAGATCAAAACTTGTAGAAGGCAACGAGCAAAAGCATTTTGCTTGCACGATCAGTTTAAGAGTTTCAACCAAACACTTTGATTTCCGTCGTGTTCAGTGTCTTTGGAGAACGTGTTGGAGGTGAAGAGGTGTAGGAATAGCAAGAACGGTTGGAACTCGGTCCGTAATGAATTTGATTGATCACCGAATGGTATGTATGCTTGAATCTGCGGCCCACAGATCAAGATCAAACGATATCACATGGATGTTGTTTGTCAGATAAGTTTCGACACAATGACAGCGCAGCCTGAGAATGTTCGTTGCATATGTGGCGGAGTCAAATTTGTCAAATTCGTGTTGCGAACGCTTCTACTCATTTATGAACTCGCTGTGACATCGCGGGTAAAATGATATTCAATGTCAAGTCCGTGTACGACATATTTTCTCGATGACACATGGGTCAATCAAGCGCATTGGTTCGCTGGCCTCCGCATGGGCGACGCATGCTTAGCGGTTTTGGTTTCAGGTGTGTGCAAATTGCCTCTGGGATGCGGAAAAGTAAACAACTTGTAGAGAAAGGTATTGTCTATATAGGCAACATAGTATTGTCTATATAGGCCTTGTAGAAAAGAAATCTAAAGAATATCTATGTCGCCTACATATGTTGTTCGCTGACCCCAACCCCTGGGGATTATCGTTTTCTGCCATGCTTTGGTTGTTTGAGCATTAACGCTGGAATTTTTGAGAGTGTTCGCACGGAGCATTCGGAACACCATCATGATTTCCTAGGAGGCCAATCCATGCCTCGACAAATGTTGAAATGAAACAGTTGGATACCATACAAAACAAGTTGTTACCATCTTTAGTTAGTTGGGTATGTTTACAAGATGATGAGCCTTCGAGGGACACAATTATTCGGATGAACCTGCGTATGCAAGCAGCGCTGCAATGGGTTCACGATCGAAAATATTCGAACATGGAGTCAGCATGAGTCAACAATCGGCCCAAAAACAATTTCCTTTCGCAACAAAAATTACAGCCCAGTTGGCGAACCTGTGCTTGAGCTGGTATCCCGGGAAACAATTTTCCTCAGCAAGCTGTCCGTAAAGTAGGGACCCGGCTGAAAAGGTAGGACGATAACTTCAGATCATTCTGCCATGCCAAGTGCTCCAATTACAGAATTGGATAGAATTGGATAGAATTGGATGGAAATGGATCCAGTAGTGGCCCAACGGCTTGAATGGGCCGAAGTAACTCATGATTTTACAATTCTAGTAAGGCTGTGTAAAATGCGACTGCCATCCAAACGCGTGCTCATGCCTCCTGCTCTACATGTACTGTAGTTTGAAATTCGAACAGGCGCAAAGCAAAAACCATTATTTTTGAATTTTTGTTTAAGGCTGATTTTGAAAATAGTTGGGATATAGATACTAGGGGAAAGTTAAGTCTTGTGACATCGCCAGAACTCGCACCACTTTGCGCGCGCATGGTTTGATAATGATGTTCATCTTTAGGTCTATTATTAATACATGTTTGGGATCCAAAAACGCATTTCAAAATCATGAGTGCGCGCGGTGTTTCTAGCCGATTCAGTCATGTGACGGACAGTTGATTCACATAGCACGTGAAGAAGTGCTGTTTGGTGTTTATTACTGGGTCAATGCCCCAACTTGTCTCATTCCACGTTCGTTTATCTCACACAAGTGTGCCATGCGCGCAATGGCTCAATTCCGCAGATATATCATCATCTTGTGATGCGTCCACAGATGCACATAATGCAATGGCCTACCGCATGTATTGACTATGTAAAGCATGTGCATTCCATGTCGTCACACAAGCCTTTCCCAATGATGTGATTTGGATTGATTTGGATGTTTTTGTTCTGCTCTCACAGTGATCTTTATTTAATCCCATGGGCACTGGATGACGGATGATTGATCAAGGTTTTCGTGCTTTGCCGCAAGCTATTCAATGATGTTCGGATGAATTTGCAAGGGGATGCGATATGATCCGCAGAAGCAGTTTGAATGGTTCATCATTCCTGGCGTTGGTGAGCTTTGTAGGGCACGGTTTTAATCCAGTGTTGCCATGATAAAGAAATTAAATTTGCACAATTTTTGGGCCAATGTGCATGAACGAGGGTCGCTGCTTCATGTCAAAGCTTTTATTGGAAATGCTTTCGGTCCCATGAAGCAGATTCCGGCATGTTCGCTAATTTTTTTTGGAAATGGAAAACCACCAAGGCATGCAGCGCCATTGGGATTTTTGCGTTTGCAACCTTCGTGGTGAATTTTTGCGAGTGCCGCTGTCCCACCGGGATCTGGTAATTTTGGCGTTGCTTGATCGTGTGCGGCACGGACTGCTTTATCGTGATTTGCGTTTGGACGGATGCGGACAAGATCGACGAAACATGTTTCCGTTGCCGTTGCGTCCATGTTTTTGTTCGCGTTTTTCCCGGGAATATGTTCCGGAAAAATATCCGCGGAGGTACGGTGCGCCATCGCAATTTGCGCCATTGCAACCCTCACGAGAAAAATCACACACACACACATAAACAACTTCCAAATGACCTGGTCCCAATACGATCTGTAATTTTGTGTAATTTTTGGCTGCCTGCTGTGGCAGGGCCTCCGCCATGGTGACTAGCATTTGGACGAGTGCGGATAAATTCGTTGAAATATATCCCCCTTGCCAATGTTGGCATGCTATCCTGATTTTCATGTTAACACATTGTCCAAAACAGGTGGAACACGATCTGCCATTTGGATTCGCTTTGCTTGATGATTTTTTTCTCTCTGGTTGATGGGATTTCTCTTCAAAACAGCGGGCCCGCTGGGATCCGCTGGGCATGATGGGACTTGACCTCCCCGCTCGTACATAATTAAAAATGTAAAAACATATCATGTAGCTACACGAATCCCACACCTTTCATATCACACATCGAACCTTACGCAACCAGCAGTGGCTGAACATGCCCGCTTGGGCAGGTTCAGGCCTTCTGCCATTTCGACCACGCAAATTGAAAATTTTTGTCGTTACCAAGGGTTCGGTGATTGGCAACTTCTTCCAGCTGATGTGGTCTTGTGGCATTGGTGTTTGAATGATTTTATTGCATGTTGTGCCAGAGAGCATGCACAATGAACATGTACGTATTATTTTTGGTGTGCGTGCCCTTGCCCCAAATGGGCTGCTCCACAATGGAGAGGACTGAGTGACTGGCTGGCCGCCTGACTGACTGACTGACTGAGTGACTGGTTGGCTGACTGACTGACCGAATGACTGGCTGACTGACGAATTGACTGGCCGACCGACCGGCTGACCGACTGACCGACTGACTGGTTATGATGTTTTCTGTTTCTAAACTATGTTTTCCATTTTGTTTGGACTACATTAATGTTTTTTCGGGCCAAATGTTCTTGTGGAGTTGTACGGTTTCTTTTCATACTCAGTGGTCATTTTTGCGAACCATTTTTGACTTATAAACAGCACGTGCTATTTTTGGCGTGCCCGCGTGTGCCCCAAATAGACCGTTTGAAAATGAAACTTGCAGGTTGGATTGGTTGGTTTTTTGAATGGTGTTGTTTTTGCCAATTGAATCTGGGTCTGATTCTGATCCTGCATGCCCGAAGGCAGCTCGGCTTTAGAGCGCGGGATGTCTTGAAACGGCTCCTATGTTATGATGCTGACAGCACTCTTTGGTGCGACAAGGACAAAAAACTACAAATTCGTCCATCAAAGACATCCACGCATCACTGTTTGCAGTTGCGTGCTCCCAGGGGCCAACTCCGTTGTAACGACAAAAATTTTCGATCTGGGTCGTCCAAATAGAATGGGGTCGGCCCACAGGACGACGACCCGCCGGAACCCAGTGCAAGACACGTTTGACCCAACGATCATCAGGAAGTGTGCCGGTGATTTTTTTTTGGACTTTGGCCTGTACGCCGTCTGGCGGGCATCGTCTGGCGCTTCAAGTGAAACCAGGTGATGCAAGGAAAATTTCAGGCGGTTAGGCCAAGCAGAAATCGACAAACTCATCCCTGTAACTGTCCCAGTTTGACACATCCATGGCCTTCCAATCTCCCAAGCCCTTGTATCGGCAAAAAATTTCCAATTTACTGTGCCAAAGTTCCCTCGGTCGTCCAATTCTATGCCGTCCAACCGGGTTCCAAGCTAAAATTCGTCGAACCCAACGGTTTGGAGATACGAGGGAAATATGTCGTGCAAGGGCCCAGTATTGGTTGCACCACCGAGCTGCCCAAGTTTGGATTTGTGACCGTGCGATGAACATACGCACCCTGTCATTCCAAACATGAAGAACCTCGTGCCACCCCAGTGACCAATTTGTACCTGAAGGTGGTAACACGATGTTTCGGCAGAGTTTTCTGAACACAGCGTCCATGGTTTGCAACTGTTTTTTATGGATCGTTCGGTGCCCCGAAGCAAAACCTGCAACACTGGAAACACATGCGTCAAAATATTTCAAACGGTCACCAAGTATCACCAAGTGTAGCCCCACGATCCAGTAAAACGCGTTTGTTGGCCCAGAACGCTTTCGTTGCTTGTTGCAAATGATACTCCAAATCCACATCTTGACCTGCGGAACCGCGTGCCGTCAGCATGCACCCCAGCCATTTGTGGCCACCTTCCGGCTGAATGATTTGGAAGGAAGGGCCAATTGGCAAAATCAACTGTTGAGGAGGTTGTGCTTCATTGGTCAGGACCACGGTTTTATCAGGATTCAATACCAAGCCAACCCCGTCCATCGCCTCGATCAATTCTTCCAAAATCAACTCGGTCTCACGCGCTGACGCAGCGAACAACAAGATGTCATTTGCAAATTTCAAATCCAACAAGCACTCCATACCATCGCCTAAATCAAACCCATGCCCACTGACAGCACAACGCCAGGTCTCCATTGCTTCTTGTAACACTGCATTAAACAAGCGCGGGCTTAAGACACTCATGTGCCGATGAAAGCAGCTAGCTTCCAATGTTGTTGTAAACAAGTCGTTGACCAAGGGTGCATTCCAAAATAGTTTCTGTGGGACTTCCTTCACTTTGTCATTCCAATGGTGTAAAATTTGGTGCCACGGAGCATCCCAATCCACAGTGCCAGGTGGACCCACAACTTGCCGAAAAAGTTTCCTCATCAACACGTCCGATTTTTTCAAATCCTCTTTGTGCACAGCCCGGTGGCCGGCTCCGAAAAGCGCAACAGAAGTTATATGTGCATCAAAGTAGCGAAATCGGTGTTTGAGGGAAATGTTTCTGAGGGAAATGTTTTTGCCAATTTAGATCTTTATTTGTTTCAAATTTATTGGTTCGTTTTCTGTCACACAGTTGGTGTTGAATATATTGTTAATGTTGTGCGTGCCCGTATCGAATTTGAGAAAAATCATTTCATTTCATTTCGTTTCATGCCTGATCGCCGAAGGGCGGGCCCCTGTAGGGCACAGGCCAGTGAGAAAGCATTCTAGAACATCAAACAAACATAGTGTCGGGGACAATTTTTCGTAGCATCCAAATGGTTTTCTTTACCAGTTTCACGGTTTAAAACGTTCCAAGACGATCCCGGTCAAGTTCCGAAGCGGGGAAGGCAGAGGGCCCACCCAAAACTACTTACGGCTACATGGTATTCTCGTACTCCCAAAACATAGTTTGACGTGATACAATTTATCAATATGATGCAAGAGGTCGTGTCGCTATGCATGTTCCTATTTTTGTGTACATAACATGACTTTTTCATGCCTGTGCCCCTAATGCTCCATTGAGCTATCAAAATATGGGGGCAGCGATCAGGTCAGAGCAAATCAGAGCAAAGCAAAGCAGATAAGATCCTGCAAACCCGGAGGCGGCCCAAATTTAAGGCGCAAGAAACCTAATATTTACTTTGCGGGTCGGAACTGTATTGGTTCCCCCCCCCCCCCGGAAAGGGGCAAAACAAATATATAGGTTGCGTCCCGGTCACGGCCATCAAGATATCATCCACCATTCGACCGACGCAGGATCGGAAACTTCGATTTTGTTAATGCGTACACACAGTTTATGACACCATCGGCTGCAATAGCTTAAGCACATTGGCTGAACCAGCTGCTCCGTTTGATGTCTGTTTATCCATAGGCTGTGTGCCTACAAGTTTGGAAGCCAGAAGGTCGTCATCCTTTAGCCTGCAAACAAACAATGTTAACGTTTGGGAAGGAAAAACCGGACTAAGTTGAAAACATGACATGATAATTGAAAGAAAGGGGATATTTCAACACAATACCCACATAGCGCCGAAAAAAAACAATTTGAAACAAACACCCGTGTAGCTTGTCGGCGTTAACCACGCAGTCCTGCTCGGATAACCCTGTAATTTGAATGTTTCAACATACATCCGTATATATATGCATTTGCATGCTTTGATGGTCGTGCATGTATATATTATTACATCCCGGGAACCACAAAAAGATAGAAACGGAGAGACCCGATCCGAACACAGTAACCACCAGATCCATGTCTGATCGGAAACTCCTTGGCGTTCATGCGCGGCTTCAACAATTTGACGCCCGGCGTCGCTGAATCTTTGTCGGTTCAATTTTCGCCGGCTGACGCCATGACCCGTTCAGTTTTTTCATGTTCATTTCCGGCTGAAACAACTGAAGTGCGTGCGCCTTGACTGGGGCACTGCCTCCGGAGACCTGCGTTTCAACTCAAAGACCTTTTTGGTTTCGTGCATGAATCGGAAAACTTTTTCGCCCCGTCCATTGTTGAGAAATAAACGCAGTCACATGCTGCCAAATTTGCAACGCGATGGACCGAAGAACCATGAAAAACCGTCGGGGGCCCGGAAGGGTAGACAGATTGACAAACGTTGTGATGTCAGCGGTTGCAAGAAGCAAGGCCGCTTTCACCAAAAACAGGGACATTTGGATTTGCGAACGCGATTTTTGGGGCCGCGTGGGGCGCAATTGCTTACAATTACAATGTTTCTCTTGAGCCAATGGCGCGTCAATAGCATGGGCAGCAAGCAGTTCGTCAGCAAACGCTAACACACCCGGCAAAAAATTGAATCATTCGACACTTTGATTTGGACAACGTTGGCGCGCGGGCCAAATGTGTTCCAACCCGCGGTTTGGACCTCTCCCACTTCAGCTTTGGGAACGATTAGGTATGAACATGACAGGCGCAAAGAAAACGTAATGCACAGTTAGGGAAATTTAGATTACGGATTGCGTTCCTGCTTCTTGGACATGGAAGCAGGAACTAGCTGACTGCCATGAGACTGGAACCGGGTCTTGCGATCCAATGAACGAAATTTAACGATGGTTGGAGTTGAGGACCTCGTCTCGGAATTGGCTACGTCCAGATGCTGCTGATTGACAGGCCTGATAATTGGCCATGAACATGAGGCACCATTCCCCGTAGGCGCCATGGGAAAATTAGAAAAAAATGTTTCCTTGGATATGGGGTTTGAAGCTGGCAACATGTAATTTTTTTACGCTTCGATCCCGCAAAGCAAAACATATTGAACCCCTATGGCCGGCAGTTGCCAAATCATTTTGTCGGCCATTTCATTTCATTTCATGCCTGGACGCCATCCGGCGGGCCCCTTTAAGGCACAGGCGGGTGAAAAGATCGACTACGTAGAATTTACATGTCAATGACGGTACAACGCAAACTGTACAAATGAATGTTCCAACTCTGACCACCGGTGACGATTTGTAGCCAGCTGTATCCAAGGTGCAAGTTGCTTGAATCGACAAAATTCCTGCAATTTGGAATCCCACATGGAACGCGGTCGACCAACAGAAGCTTTCCCCGGGGGGGTCCATTGCAAAATGCGTTTTGTCCATCGGTTTTCGGGCAGATTTGCGACATACATTCCAAAATTCCAATATTGTTTCAGAGCCACTTCTGCCCAGGGACGAACACCAGATTGACGCACAAATCCATCAACACGCTGATTCCACAAATGCAATGTGTTGTGCCAAGGTTGGTTCCAATCCACTCCTGCAGGTGGCCCCACAATGCTGCGTACCAGTTTCCGAAAATGAACGTTTAATTTGGAAAGGTCTGTACTATGTATTGCTCGCGGCCCGGCACCAAAGCAAGCCACAGGGGTCACCACCACATTGAAGAAGCGAAGCCTCTTGCACACTGAAATCTTTCTATCACACAGAATCTGTTTGTTAGCATGGAATGCTCTTGTGGCAGCCGACAGGTGGTGATCAATGTCAACGCCTGAATTTTGGGATCCTTTGGCCGTCAGAATGCAACCCAGCCATTTATGGCCAACTGTCGGCTCCAATACTTTGATTTGAGCACCATGCTTAGTTGTCAAAAATGAGGGAGGTTGAGCTTCTGTAGTCAAAATCACAGTTTTGGAAGCATTCAAGCACAAACCGACGCTTGCCAAACAATCTACCAATTCATCGAGCAAACGAAGCAAAGAGTGTGAAGAAGATCCGAAAATGAGAATATCGTCAGCAAACCGCAAATCAAGCAACGGAGGCTTGCCATCTTGCAGGTCTACCCCATCAACTTCCACAGTTTGTCTCCAGTTCCGCATTGCATCTTCCAAAACAGCGCAGAACAAACGCGGGATCAGCACAACCCTGACGAACACCCGCTGAAATTTCGAAGTCTTCACCTGCATCCATTTCGCCAACAACTTGCCCAACTTGATAAATATATAAGGAGGCCAAGAGCCAGACCAAATGATCCGAAATGCCTTGTCTGCGCAATGCACGCCACAATGCGGGCCAAAGAATCTTGTCAAATGCCTTGGACAAATCCAA
>VSDK01020821.1:201427-238748 GCA_009767595.1 Symbiodinium kawagutii
ACTCCGCCATCGCCGCCCGAACCTCATCGCTGACAAGGTCCTTGTCTTCAACCCACTGCACCGTGCCATCATCACCAACCGTCGCAATGTTCTGGAAGCGTTTCTCCTTCTTGACACGCACATGGAACCATTTGTAGCTGACGACCACATTCTGAGCATCATGGTGATCAAATTCAATCAACATCTTTTTCAATCGGCTAACCAATTTGCATTTTTTGCGTTCCATTGGGGATCTGTTCTCGGACGCCCACAACTTGTTGTCCTTCATCTTCTGGTTGAACTTTTGAGTGCGGATGAATTTCATGGCGTTGGTCGGGTTGTCAAACTGAGCAAAAGCTACCGTAGGCGTAGGACTTGTGGTGTAGGCCAGCTGGAAGCCAGGGACCTCACACAAAACCTCGCTGACCAATTTTTCAGCTTCCTCGTTGTCTAAATCGGTGAATCCTCCAACAACTATTTTTTCCTTGTCCACTTGGCCTTCGCCAACCTGACTGGTAGTGCTTTGCTTGGACAATTCAAGCACATGAATCCTCTGCTCCAACTTCTGCCTTGCCTCCCTTTCTTCACACAATTCCTTCTGCAAACCTTCGATTCTACCACCTAAGTTTGCCTCGAGATCCCTCAGCGAGCTGCTCAATTCTTCCCGCATCATTGATCTCAGTGCAGCAATGGTAGCTGCGCTCATGTCAACCCTGGTGGTTTCAACTTGGTTGCTTGTTGCCCCAAACCCGCTACTACTCAAAGCTCTGGGGGCCACCTCCTTTGCTGCCTTTGCTCGAGCCGATGCCTCCCTGTCTGGCGTTCCTTCTTGAGGTCCTCGTTTTGTTGTTGTGGTTGGGGGGTCCTCGGCCATTGGGCATGCCGAAAGCACCAGCCATCCCTTTTCAAAGTCTCCGCACAGGTCTTGCCAATTAGCTCCTCGGGAAGTTGCCTCCTCAATGCTGGTGCTGCACTTATACTTTTCATATCGTGTATACGCCTTGCTTCCTGGAATCTTTGGATTATCCGTTTGGATTTTGATCTCGGTGGATGGCTCCTTCAACAGTATTTTGTGCTCAGCTGACAGCGGCATGTTGCAAACCACGAAAGCCTACAGCAAAGCCGAGCCAAAAACTTGAGCCCTTGAGCCATTTTGTCGGCCATCACAGATATTTTCGACCAGGGAGCAAACGGAGCAAACTGGCGTCAAAATGGATTTGTCTAATTCATGTATCAGAAAATGGTGGGACAAATCGTGCGAAATATCATGCAAAAATCCGATGCTGTGCAGAAAATCATGTGACAAATTAATGTAAATTCTCGGAACTGATTCAAGGGACCGTTGGCACAGGCAATGTTCAATTCGTACTTGGGCGACATTTTGTTTGCATCAATATTTGAAATTTGCTCCAAAGACTGGCTCTTCGGAACCTTGAAGGGACGGCGGTGCCTGGACGACCTTTGCGCATTTGGGATTCCAAACTTGAAACCGTTTGTCGGTACAATGGTTTACCTGGCCTGGTCGATATTGCAGAAGACATACTACTCTGGCATTTCTTGGCCCGTAACTTTGTCGAGGTTGGTTTGCGACGGGACGAATTGTTTCTTGGTTGTTTTCTTGCTAGAATGTTTTCTCTTTGGCTTGTGCCCTACACGGGCCCGCCGTCCGGCGACCAGATATGACAATTTCTGTTCATGCCTTATATTTTACCGGCACATGGATTAGGCCATCTAACAGATGTGGATTTTGTAGTAAAAAATATTCAAAAATATTCAAAAATGATGCACCGGACCTGGTTCATGTTGCCATGTCGATGAATGTGGGTTTTGTTTGGGACAAAAAATCCACTTTGACAAGGGTTTATTTTTCACAGTTCTGATTCTGCTATATGGGGACGCATGAGGGCGCGGAGTGGCGAATGACTATGTCATGTATGCGTGCCCGAACTTCAGCCGCCGCCATATCATCAACAGCTGGACTTAACAGTTCGCTAGAAGACAACATGGTTTTGCATGGTTTTGCGGGAAAAGTGGCCAAACAGACCCGATGCCCTAAAGGTCTCCTACATTGGTCCGTGCACAAAATTGACGGCCCAACCTAAAATAAAAGTTGGCAATTCCTGGGTGGAAACTGCCTGGCCTAGTGTCATTTAGATATGTTTAAATTCTAACCATTTTAATTCGACGGTTGAGCCGTCGACTCATGTCAGATGTTTTTCAGAGACCGTTGTCACGATTGTCACGCGTTTTTTTGTGCTAGTTTTCACGTGGAAGTTGCACAATCATATTCAATCGAATCCATTGTTTCAGCCACTAGTGTACCACTGCCACTTTTCTTGAACGTCCCATTTCGGTCAAATGTTTTACACACCGTAGTTTTGTGGAATCAGCTAATTGTTCTGCAGCAACCGATTGTGGAGGTATAGCTAATGTGCACGATGCCATTGTGAAACTTGACGAAGGCCTTATATTTTTACAAGTCGAGAGTCGAGTCGAAGCCTGTCCGCCGATTGGCCCTGCCCATTAAGGGCACAAGCGTGAAGACGCAATGTCAAGTAAATTGTGAAAACTTTTGCCGTTCGGGACATGCAAAATGAGACACAGACTTGCAGATTGTTCGTCCAAGGCCTTTCCACGTGCAATACATGGTCAGTTTTTGGTCCCACAAATATGGTTGACGACCTGGACGTCGCCGACCCCCGGGATTCCACATCAACGCACGGATCACCCAACGTGATGAGGGCATGGTGGAAAAGAGCCGCGCCCATTTCCAACATTGCGTCAACACAATTTCGGACCAAGGAGTAACCCGAAATTGAAGCATCATAGGCTCGACGCGCCAATTCCAAACATGTAAAATTTCATGCCAAGGGCTGTCCCAATCGATTCCCGTGGGGGTTCCGACAATTTTACGCAATATTTTCCTCATCATGGCGTCCATTGCTTGCAGATCGTCCTTGTATATTTTCTTGTGTAATATTTTTGTACAAAGTGACATCATATGCCCGAGTGGACGATCTCAAATACGAAGTGGTGAGACGAACTCCACACGCGGATTTACCATGCCACGTGCGTATTTTGGCGATGCACAAAACTTTGGTTGAAAACTATTCTTGGTTGTGGGGGAGTCCTCGCCATCCTCCGAGCAGCACGTGAATTTGAAAATGTTGGCCCTGGTGGGGAAGGGGGCAAGGAAGTCTCAAAAACAATTTTCTGCGTTTGAGGGTGTTTTTTTTTGAATTTCGGGCACATTTCGTTTACGGCGCAAGGCACTAATGGGTCTACCCACTTTCGAATTTTTGCCACTCCGTGGCCTCGGCTTCGGCATTCAAGGTGACCTGTGGCCAAAATTTGTTTGAACATGTTTCAATCACGACACATGTACACTTAGGAACATGCTATAAGCATTAGTTCGATAACGACCAAACGAATTAGAATATTTTGATGCAAAGTATGCCCAGGGATTTGTTCATGCTGAGAACCGTTTCTAGCAATTGGCACCAGCACCCCAAATATTTCAAGAACCGTTCTGGATGGTTCAATGTAGTTCGGGGCATGGTTGTGTTCCGGAACCGTTTGGAACCGTTCGGAGCAACTGCCGCCAGAATAGCGTTCCCGAACTGTCCAAATTCATTACAATCTCTGGCATTAGCCATGCCCAAAGGCATTTGCACCGTAGCAAGTGGATTTAAATGTTTGATTTAAATGCTCGCTTGTAAGGCAATTACATTGAAAAATGATCTTTTTAAGTTGAAACGGCATGCAAGCAAACAATGTTGCACAACGTGTCTGTGATTAAATGTTTGGGCGAAGAACATGCAATGATCCACAACCTACAATGAAAAAAACAAACATGTGTATGCAACATTAAGATGGGCATATAACCAGGTCTGGTGATGGACTTGCGTCATGCACAAGGTCGCATGGGAAGGGTTTCTGCGCAAGATAACTCAAGTTTAGCCAATCACATATGCTTTTGGACGCTGGCCTGGTGTGTGCCTTCATCGTTTGACAGTTGGAAGATTCAATATGAAACAATTTTGCTGTACCACATCTTGCGTTTGAGTGTTACACACGCAGGCTTCTTTGATTGCCCAAACCTCTGAAAACAACCTCGAGTGGGATTAATTGATAATGCGCAAATGGGCATGCTCCCAGTCGTCCTCCTGGCTGACACGGGAACCATGACCCTTGCATGCTCATGCATCCACCGGCAAACATAGAAGAGAGGCATATGACAGGTGTACGTAGTATATTTTGCATGTGCATGTGCCACATAGGTCTGGTATGAGGGCCACTGTGCCAAATACCACCCGTGCAGTCACGTGTGACCACACTGCTGAAAGGGCAACAGCCATATGTGGGTAAAACAAATAGGTTTGTACATTAACGGTGCCGTCGTTTGTTAATTACAGAGAATGCGGTGATTACCTTACCCAATCAGCATACAGGCTACCATCTGAATGAAAGTATGGGGGTTACGATTTGCCTTGCACTTGCCTACATCATGTGCTCTGTGCAACGCCGTTTCGATTTTTTGTACACAGTTTTTGCGGGTTAGGAAGGATCAGAGTCGAAAAAATTTACGACAATATTTTGATGTTTGCCATCGTGCCCGAGGTCGGACTTGCAAATGGTACACCCCTACATGCTGGATCAAAAAAATGAAATGGATATACAGGGGTCAATTTATAAAAAAAATGTTCTACAGCGATAAAGTCCGCGGGCCGACCAATTTTTTTAGAAGACACTTGCAAAAACGTTTCCTAGCAACCATTAGCAACCTAAAATTCGTCCAAAAATTGTCATTCAAAAATCAGTAGCATTTCTTGTAGCTGGACAAAATCATATGGATGCGATGGTGCATGAAAACATGGAACGTGTCATGGCAACATGGAAAGTTCCTTCATTCTTCGACCTGTAACCACGCCAGCGCTCTTGCCAAAGAAATTGAAACTAAAAACGCGACAAGACAATTGAGAAACATAATTTGCGTTGTGCAAATTGACACTTCGCAAATGTGTGTTCTGAAGGATTATGATCCAACAAATATTAAGGGACCAAAGAATTGCGGACCCGATCGTCATGCAGAATTTGGTGGGTCGCACATGCATATACATGGTCCACAATATAACAACTTGAGAAAACCTCATGCAGATACATGATGAGTAGACCCCACGGATCTTTGACCCTTGCATCGCAACAATCTACATCCGCCATGGGAACCGACACAACTAAAACAAAAACATAGACTAGCCACGACAAAGTGATGTTCACAAATTTGTTTGCTGCAAAATCGTGGCCCACCCAAACATAGGAACCAAAGGACGTTATCCGACCATCATGCAGAACTTGGCAGTCATAAATGTTCAACAACGTTCATGACATGTCATGATGAATAAGTTTCATGCAAGTGTGCGATGACCACATTTCAAGGATCTTTGAACTTTGCCATACACTGCAGCAAAGTACACCCGCAATTGGAACCAAGAGAACATTTCTTACAAATTGCATGGCAGATGTTCCAAGATTGCTGGTTTTGATGCCAAAATTCGTCATTTGCAAATTGCATCCTGCCTTTCGGGGAGCATCAACTCGGAACCGGGCGAAATATGAGAAGTCTGGATTTGGATGCCTACAAATTGTAAATATTCTGAGGGCTCTTGGCCCTTGCATTGCCATGTGCGGCAAGTCGTAGGGGCAAGCACTTGGGGAATTGCATTACTGCAGGGCCACCCCCCCGTGAATCTGAACGCCCATACACCACCATATGTCAATGGCATCAAATTGTGGTTGTTTGATGCCCCTCCGCTGTTGGAAAATTTGAAATTATGTGGCCTGGTTGGACGACAATCGCTAGGTCATGTTTTGGGACCCTAGGTGTCGCAAGTGTTTGACGTGGCTTCAAAGTTAGGGAAACAAAGTTGTCAGGGATTGTCGATGAAAAGGATACGAAAACATTCGAAAATAGGTTTTTGCACCAGATTCCGTGATTTGGCTGAGTTGCAAGGACGGGTTTGCCACCTTCATTAGGCAATAGGTGCATTTTAAATGCATTTTTGTTAAATCAAGTTTCACTTTCGTGCGTTGCCCTTAGATGAGTACGACCAAAGTAAAATGTCAGCCCATTACCAATACCCACGAAGATTTCACGCCGGAAAACGATCCAAAAACTGAGCTGAATCGTCAAATGCTCTTGTTTGTTTGCCGTTGCTTGGGCAACACCCCTGAGACCCAAAGTGCCCTGGAAAGGCAAGACGGTAATTCTTTGACAAGAAAGTATGCGATTTCCGTCGATTTCCTAGTGGCAAGTTTGCTTTTTAAACAAGAAGGGCATTGTTTCCAAATCACAATACGAAAGCGGGAAACTTTAGTTGTCCTGGTGAGTTCGTGGCGGAGTTTCGCGTCATTGCATTATAAAATAGCGCCAGAACAAGTCAATAGCCACCCACCATCCACAGCTTCCAAAAATAACATCGTCCAGTTGAATCATAGTTGGGTTTCGCATGTGGTTAGGATTTTTGATTTTGTTATCTTCAAAGTCAATCCGATGTGTGCAAGTTTGTCGGTCAACAGTTCGATCATCTCAATCGATTATTCGGCCGATGAGTTTGCAAAGAGGATCCACTCGTCCGCATGTCGGATTTCGGTTGGCCGCTCGAACCTGGTCACATCAAAGCCATGTGTTTGTCATGTGCGTATGTCTATCTGAGTGCGTGCATTTGAGTATATACATATTGATATATGCATTCAAATGCGCACATCTACATCCAAATTTGGCCTGATTGAATTGTGTGGGTCCACGTTTGTACGTCCATCGCGCAGACATGAGCAAAGCAATGCACACATACGTGCATCCGTATTCATATGCATGCTGTCATCTACAGCAAATAACATGCGCAAAATACTTCCGCAAATGAAGACTTATACATGGTCGGCCTGGATACATTTGCGCAAAGATTCAAAGTTAGAAACTGCACAACACATACATGCAAATCATCATCCAAATATATCAGCAGGACAAAAACCATGCAAACATGCACATGTGTAGCATCACCTCATCACGTACAGATATATATATATATATATAGTTAGATGCGAATATTCATGTTCAAACCTTAGCGGAAATGCAAGGTTTGCACCTGCATTGTCTACATATATAATTACTGCATGTATGTGTGCACATGTGCTTTTTGGGTAAACCCTTTTCAATGTATTGGTGCAAAAGTGGAAACATTCCATCCATTGACGCTGCACGGATTCCGCGCTCGTTGTGTATAAGTGCCTGGGTGCAACAATGTGAATGTATGTATGTGTGCAGCAATTGTGGTCATTGTGCAATCTAGTGCTGCATGTTCCATGATTGTCATTTTTTACACATTCAAGTAGGCTCGTGGAAGTACATGTAGACGATTGCAAATGCGCAAAAGGGTCTCCGCGTATGTCAGTATTGGTTTCTGCGGGTTTCTATGCATGCATGTTAGCCAACATGGAATGTTCTGTGTGTTGGTGATGTTTTCCATGTTGTTTCCAAGCGTTAGTGTCAAGACGCAAGCGTTCAAACATGAGGAACCATTCTTGGCAGAAAAATTGTGGGATCAAATTGATCGTAGAAACATATGCGTCCATTTGACATTTCGCACCTACCACGAAACCCTTTTCGCGTTTCGGGTCTTCATGTTTCCAAGACGGCGGGTTTGTCACAAAAAACACGTTCATGAAACTAGCTATGCTTTCCTCTCGATATACATGTTTGCGGCTAGGCTGAGTGTCAGAAAATGTTGAAAGCAGCATCATTCCTCCGAACGACCGGACCGGCAACACCAAGCTCCCATACATCCTACAGAAACACATGCAAGCAGGCATGACATGTGATTTTGCAAGGTCAGGCATTCATGGCTACACACGAACACGCCTATCGACCTACCAACCTGCCTGCCCACTTACAGTACCTGCATACCAACTTGCTTCGTGCCATTTTGCCGGCATATTTGCTTACAAGGGCAACGAACGCACGCTTGCAAGATTCGCAAGCACGGGCGCATCAAAGCATGCATACATGTGCACATACAGACGAGATGTAGGCATGTATGCGATTGCATGCGCACATATGTGCATCCAGGCATACACGCATTCATGCAAGTGTGCGTAACTTATGCACGCATGTGCGCCCTGGAACATGGCAGGTAGCCGTCTATGCGCACCACATGTAAGTAGCGTGAGCAGACCCATGCATATGCACTGAACACAAGAGGAGGTGTGTATTAGGAGCACATGCATGCATGCATGAACGCATTCATGCAAGTGTGCACAATACACGCCCTCACAAGTGCTTGAACATAGCATGTAGTTGTCCATGCATGGTTACATGCCACATATCACCGCGCATTATCACATTCGCACATGGGTGCATCAACATCTGCATGTACAGAACAGGGTTGCATGCATGCATGCATGTAAGTGTATATGTATATATTATATATGCAAACATTCATAAGGGTACACATATGCGCATTCACAGGCACAAAGGAAGAAAGAAAAGTATGCACTGGCTCCCATTCTCAGAGAAGTCGTGTCGCGGCATTGAGGCGGGATTTGCTCTGCAAGCGTGGGCCATGCAAGCCCCTAACTCTTTAGTAAGTGGACTAGCTGCCGCTCATACACTTGTGCTGCTGCTGCTGACTCAAGACTAGATAACCAGAAGAAATGGCTACGGCCATTTTGGTTACGAGGCCCTAGCGGGCAGCCTTGTTTGCGTTTTTCCTTGCCATGTCGCGACCCTCGGTGAAACTTGTAGCCTGCATTGGGTATGCAGTGCGGCTCTCCAGACGGATGGCGTCGCCCAAGACAGTCACCGATCACCTCCAACAGTCTTTGCATCACCTGCTGACCCACATGGCAGATGCTATGCAGGTTGTGGAACCAGAGGCGAAAAGACGCAGAGTCCTGAATTTGGAAAGCTCTTTGCAACTTGGAGCTCCGGTTTGCCATTCCTCTTGCCAAACTGACGGCGACTCTGTTGACCAAGCGGCCGTTGCAACTCTTCTCGCCGAAGCCGGTGCAAAGAATTTAGAGATGATGAACAGACATGTGTCAGAGTTCCGAGCAGAGATCAAAGCGACAATGGATCGTCAAGCGCGGGAGCACAATGACATGCTCGCCGCCTTGGAGTCACGAAATGCCAAACTACAACAGGAGGTGGGAGCCCTTACAGCCAAACTACGAGAGCAAGAAGACCACATCGCCCACCTTGAAGTAGAACAACTATCCATCCAATTGACTGCCCATAGCGCTCCGAACGTGGACGGCCTTGAGGAAGCTGCCCCTGACCGTGCAGAACAATGGTTTGTGGCCGTGACTGACTTAGTTCGGTTGAGCCAGACCAGCCGTTTTCATTGCAATGCATATGGTTTTGCTTTGGATTGTGGATAGCTGAACGGCGTGACGCCTTTTGAATTTCCCAGTGCATCATGTACAGAAATATTTTGCTACGGCTTTCATCCAGCCAAGGAATTTGTTTTTCCCAGCTGCATTGTTTTCACCTTGCGTCAAGTAGCCTGCGCGCCAACCGGGCGTCTCTGTGAGACGGCGGGACCGCCAAGCCCAGCGAGAGAGAGAGAGAGATAACCAGAAGATGACCTGGGTGCGGTTTGGAGCGATCGTTTCATCTCCATGGCACTGGGACCTGAGGACCCCCGTGGGCACGCAGGTTTTCGTCATTCTTCCATCTCTTGTTTGTTCCTTCTGCATCATCCCAGTGCTGGTCGTGCTGAGTTGACAGCGAAGGATTTCACTTCACAAGTCAACTGCAGGGCGCCCACTTGTTTACACTTCGCAGGCAGATGCGCTTCAGCCTGGTGACCCAAAACCAACACTGCCGCTGGAAGGCGCACGAAACAACAGCGCACAAGACTGCTACGCCTTTTGAGGGCATGGCTTCATCGCGTCAACTCACAACGGGGACCATGAAACGGCTAAAGCATGATACCATACGGGCGGTTCCACAGGTTGCCATAGCAAGGGGTGGAACAATCTCTGAATGGCAGTGAGGCAGCCAAGAAGCCCAGGAGTCCTTGTTGTGGCCCACCTGTTGGGCCATCAGCACCGGGGTCTCCGCTGGGCCAGGGTTCTCCATGGGCAGCTTCGTGGACCCGGTGTGCAGCTGCTGCTTCACAGTGAGGTGCTTGACTCGTCTCAACAGCTCTGCCATGGGGCGCCTAGCTGGTGGTGAACCTCAGGAGCTGTTTGGGATCATCACCAGCATCATCCTCATCCTCATCTTCATCATACCTTTAACATCCTTTAACTTTAACGGATTAAAACCATTTGTTACGAGAAACGGAAACATGCAAAACATGAGATTCTTGTGTGGATCTTTTTCCTGTCTGTGAGTTGTGGCATTTCCTGCAATTCTGTCAACGTGGTTCCGTTTGAGTGGGCCACCTGCTCGCCCTCAGCCCAGCTGAACCTTCGGGATGGCGATGGAAAAAATGAAGAACATCAGCTGTTATGTTCAATCCAGAAGTCTTGTCCAATGACATTTTCCCACACAGAAGGAGCCTGTCAAGGCGATCGTTCAAGTAACACGTTGGCATTGTCGGCAATGCACCTTTTGGCGTACCATGCAAGAGTCAAGACATCAAGTTCAGCTTTGATCTGCGAAACACCTGGTCTGGTTCTTGATACGGCCCCGTCCAACATCGTCCAACTCCCTGCTGCAACGCTTCTGAAAGAACGGTGTCCTCATACCTTTCCTGCTGAGCAATTACTGTTCCATGTCATTGCATGACGGTCCAACATTTCGGCACTCTTGTTGCCTAAGTCTGTATCATCTCAAGGTCGATGATTTCATACCGGTACAACGTCGCCAATTAACTAAAATGTTTGAAACCCATTCAGGTCCTGCTAGTTTGAAACTGTTTGACAAAGCAGCACTGCTGAGACCTGTAAACACACTTGCTTGCTGGCGCTGATGCAAATGTCATCTACATAAACATCCAGTGACATCCAAATAGCCCCAGGTGTTCGCAAGTCTCCATGTGGTTCATTGGTGGCTACGACCGTGGAGCCTCCAAACGCTTACCCGTCAAAAAGAGAATAAACTCTCTCTGGGGGGTTCTGCTTTAAGGCAACTCTAGGTGGTATGGCTTACAATGTTCAGTGGTACATGGTGATGCTGCTTGCAACAATGGCTCAAGGGCTCACACGCCTTTGAACACTAAATGGTTCCCACCATTGGTCCATTTTTGCCCCGACTTCCGAGGGATCACTATGCTGGTTGCTAAGCTACCGCATTCTGCACCTTTTTTTGTAGTGTCCTGGTGATCTTTTGAATGTAGGAACTCTCGCTAGGCTACGGAGTGACTTTGTCCAACGGAGCATTTTCAGACAACCAGCGTGTCAAGATGTTGCAGTCGCAACGGCATGCGTTGAGTGGCATAGGTGTAGATCGCACATATCACATAGTCAGATTGGCGCGGTCATGTTGTTTTCAATCGCAGAATGTGAGGATCCCTGAAGACACTCGAGGCCCCCAAGGCAAACAAGGTGTCAACTGAGTTAACCACCATTATATAGCACGCTGGAAGCAAAGCACGGACTCACAAGACAACTTCCCTTTGCACTAGGCAGTTTCATGTTTGATTGCGCTGCTCATTACAAGGAAACTTGCCAATGATTTAGCCGGACGGTGCAACCAGATGGCACACAGCCGCTGAGAAAGCCTGCTAAACTTCTGTAGCTATTATTTTTTTGGCACTGGAGCGCACGTGCAGTAACCAACTAACGCAAGACGAAAAAGGAAGGATCTGTTGAAGACTACGCCGGAGAACATCAAAGCAGACTACCAGATGCCTTCTCTTCATTTCCACGTTGCGTATTTTGCGTTCGCCTCCACCCAAGCAATACTGTACCCGATCAGCCTTCTTTGATCGGGTGCTCAGTCAAACCTTTGAAGCCACGAAGCAACCGCTGGAAGAAATGCGGCGGGATGCTTGCAGAAAGCCTCCACAGACACAACTAGCAAACAGATCAACGAGCAAATCTCTTCAAATATGAGTTGTTAGAATTGGTGCTTCGCTGGGTTCAAAGGGCCCATGTCATGGTAAGCATTTGGCAGCCATCAGTGAGGGCTTCAGAGAGAGTAGGGGAGCCCTGCCATATGCCGACACAAAGGAAGAACCTAAACAAATTTACCATGCCACATATGAAAGCCAATGGCTTTAACGGATTTGCATATGTGTCTTGCATTTCTTGATGTTTAAGATGCCTCCCCAATCAGTGCGCATTTCCCGTCACACGAACAGCTTGCCTATGCCCAAAACATAGCTTTTCGACATGTATGAGACGCCCTGCGCGACGTGGGTGTGAACATGGGTGTGAACATGTTCGGGGAAGCGCGTGCGTGGGTGTGCGTGTGTGTATGCGTACCTGTGTGCGTGCATGCGTGAGCGCATGTGTCCGTGTATACAGGCAGATAATGAAGGGGCATTTTGGTTACATCCTACTTGATACAACCAGGTTGTGTATAAACGTTTTCGGAAATTGCTTGAAATAAACCAGGGTAAATGGTGCGGTGGCAGTGGCAACAGTAGCCATGGCCTATAGTGGCAGCACTACCGTACTGGTAATAAGTTTGGTGATGCTAGTAGAGGCAATGCTGCTAGTGGTGGTAGTACTGTAGGGTAGTTGTTCAGGGTACTTAGTGCAATTGTGCGATAGCTGTAGCAGTAGTAGGAGTAGGAGCTAGGGTAGGACTGGGGGTAGTGGTAGTGGTAGGGTTAATCAAAGTAGCACAATTAGATGCACTTTTGGCGCGCTGGGCGCCATGTTGATTCGCGTGCACGGCTGCACGTCCGCACGCATGTAGGCACATGCTTGCACGCCTGCATACAAAACAAGCAATTCTTATTTACGACTGCCTGAGCACAGCCACAGATAATGCATAGCAGCTTCCTTCTTTGATAGTAGTTTCATGATTTTGGCATGTTTGACGGAAACATAGAGTTTACGAAGCAGGTGGCAGATCTTGAGCAATAGGATTGCCTGTCATGATTGTTGGTTTTCCGCAGTCTTTTGGCTCGTACAGCCAGCTTCAGAGCTAGCACAAACTTGGGAAACGAGCAAGTGCTGCTTCTCGACCAGAACCTGTTGCATTGACTTTGGTTCTTTGTGATGCAGGGTCATTCCAATTGGCTAAGAGTGCACTTGACGGACTGCTGGTTGGGAGACGGTTGGGAGCTGTTCGGGGTATCCACATATCCCTTCAAAGAGGGAGCGGTCTGGAACTATTGTGGCAGAAGTGGCCAGTAGCCGATTGCAGATTAATCAATAGTGTTTGGTTAAGTGGATAGTTCTTCAAAAATTGATTATCCCACTTTTGGATTTCACCAACTATGGGGGCTCAGCCATGCTTAAGCAATGCCTTCGCTGCACTGAGGAAGTACAGTAGCGCTCCAATGCCTCGTGGGCACGGAAGACGACGACGAAAAGAGGTCGATGAGACTTCCGTGGAGGCGCTGTTGAGTGGGAAGGCGAAAGTTCCAATCTGAAGGGTTATAGCCAGGTAATGATGGTTCATAATAGGGGATAATAAGCAACAAGAACATGGTTACATAAACAACTAATCTGGTTGGTGGTTTGATTGACATTCTTAATTTTCACTAGTGATCATTAACAACTGGTTGGTTGACAAGCATGTTTTCATAGGGGTTGAAACCACCAACTAGCAAAAGAACATGGCTAAAAAGACATATGTTTCAACATTCTTGGACTTTTCAAACATGTGGTTCATTAGCTATGCAATGTTTTCGTTAGAACTGGACAGTACCAGGGAAGTGGTTTGAACAAGAGCGAGCTGCGACGCTAACTGTCAGGCACAAGAGCGAGCTCAGCGGACCGTGATATTCTCAAAAACAAAGACGCTCGGCGTGGAAGTGTGGCATTCAGCATCGTAGGCCGTAAATGAATGCACAGCATAATGTAATTACATGATATTCTTTACACATGTTGTGAGAGCTGGACACTTCGCCAAGAGATGTGCCACTTTCCATTGAAGTGTCAGGATGTGCAAATTCCACATACTTGGAGCCTGCACGAAGGGGGTCTGGATCCCAGCACAGACTCAACAAAGATTGGTGACCAGCACTCTGCACACCTTTCCAGCCCCGATCAGCAGGCAGCGTGCAAATTTGCTCATCAAAAAGAAGAGCTCCAAGAACTTCCGGACTTGGCTTGCACTAAACTTTGCCTCTCGTCTGCAGATGTCTCGGGTAGACGTTTTTTGGGACTTCAGCGGGACAGCGGAACCAACGGGACCCAGTGCATGTTTGCAGCCAAGGCAAGATGTTGATTAGCACAGGCTGGGGGGCGATCCACCATGAACATTTCCAGAGAGTCACATTATTGCAGAGTCGCCGGTCCATGATCCAATGTCTTCGAAGAGGTGATGGAGATTTTTTCAAGTGTTGGCAATCTCTCATAGGCTTGGATGTCAGTGCAGTCTGTTGCTCTCTTTGCAGGCTCTTGTGACGACCCGGACTGCCGATATGCGCACAATCGATCGGAATTGAAAGAGATTCCGGGTTTGGTCCTGCTCCGAGTTTCTGGCAAACTGCCGTCATATGCCTTTGTCATGTGTTTTTTTCGTTGTGTTCTTTTAGTTGCATTTGTCAAGGGTGGTCATTGAATCCGTGTAGTCTTGCAACTCTAAGTGTCCAGTTGGATGACTCTGTCCTACTAAGCCTTCTCCACTTTTGGATCAGCTACGAGAGACGGAGGCCCGCCAGGAATGCAGACAGCATCCTAAACGTGTGTCATGAGTTCGAGTCCTGCCACGTTTGCAAGCCGTGCGCTAGAGAAAATTGCTTGCGGTTCAAGCCAGGCCGTGCGGCTGGCAGATGCAGCAAAAGCCGCTGCAAAAGCAGCAGCTGAAAGTGGGGCGACCAAGCGAATGACGCGAAATGGCCCAATCCCAACTCTAATCCTTGGGACTTGGAGGGTGGAATCTCATGGCATGTCATGCCACCTTCATTTCCTTTGCCTGAAATACTACGGTCTCCAGTACCAGCTCCAGGCAACGATGCACAACGTCAGAAGAGCAACGAACAGCTCCAGCAGCAATTACGACAACAGCTGACGCTGCTGGAGTGCCTGGTCTCAGTTTTGAGAGCGGCAACCGCGAAAGAGTCATCGTCATCAGGATGCTAGTCTCAAGTTCTCAGTACTTCTCATATACAATCATTGTTATCAAGCCCAAAGTTTCATAATGACTGCAAAGTGGAAAAGCCATTGTTGGGCAGCAAGAAATTGTGTTTAACCGGATGGACATGGATGGACTGAGTTCATGCCCAGCCATCCATCGTTCGCCAAGGCAAGCGACTGGACCTCCACAGAAAGCGAGCCAGGAGCTATTGGGAGCTGGCAGCTGGACCTGCTCGTTTCCTCGAGCAGCGCCATGCAGCGCCAGGAGCCTTCAAGAACTGCCAGCATCCCTGGCATTGCACTGCAAGCTGTGCCAACAACGGCACTGCCGTGGCTTGGGCTCAACGGATCTCCCGCCGGATCTCAAGGGAGGGCCTCCCTTGTGATGTCGCATGATGTTGCACTGCGTTCGGTGAAACCAACACTTTCGCTAAAGGATATAGAATATAAGGATAGAGATATGTGGAGATATATAGATACAATGATATGCCATGATTCTAAGGCCAGAAGTTGCGGCTCAGCTCTTTCCAAATCTGCCGATGGCGGCTCAGCTGCAGTCTGACTTGAAGGTTGCTGACAGGTTTAGACAAGTGATGTGAGGATGGTGAACTTGAATTTTGACAAATCATGAGCAGCGTGCACAGTTCGGGGCACAGGGCGGTGCAATCTTGAGTCCAGCTGCCCTCGATGTTCCAACCTCAGCTGCTCATGTTGGTGTGGAATCAGTAGCCTGCCTCCCTAGTGCGGCTCACTGGACTAGCGTTCGGTACCGTTGCAGGCTGGATTTTTGATCAATTTGCCCCTCTCTCAGACATCTTGAATTGATTTGAATTGGGCATTGCGTGTACCCAACTGAAAAGAAGTCGACAGTCTGATTGGCGATTGATGTTTTGCAGGTCAAACGTGGTTGCTGCACAGTCAGGAGCAACGATACCATGGGTTGGCGCCTCACCGACGTTTTGTTTGCTCGTCCCTGGCCTTCAAGATGTAGGCGTGCGCGTTCGCATTTCGCGTTGTCTGCAGGCGGTGGGACAGGCAACATCTCCAGGGTTGGCACCCCAGCTGCCCCCAAAGAGGCAGGTTCGAGTGATCTGTGCATGTGAGAGTTTTCAGGGTCCAAGTGGGCACTCGTAAGAGCAGCCCCAGCACTGGAGAATGCCGTCACTTGGAAATTCACGAGCACGGACTTTGACTGAATGCGGAAACGAAATCAAACAAACTGATTTTGCATTTTCAAACGTAGAGCTCAATGGGTAATTAATCCCTCGAGACGTCGAGGCAACTGAAGATTTCCAGGAGATCCAGAGGGAAGGAATTGGACGGATGACAAGCACTAGGGATAAGATGCAAGTGCCTACCAGTAGCAACAGAACATTCAGACTGGGACCAAGAAGACTCAAAAGCAATAGGTTGTCCAAGACACTAAAAATCCGAAGGATAAAAACGATGGCGGAAAGGCCCAAAACAATTTGCATCACGCCCGCCACCAGGACACCGGTCAAAGACCCGAGACAAATTGGAGACACACCCTGAATTTCCCTCCGAAAGCAATTCAATGATACAATGCCACAGAAAAAGGCAAACTATGGTAAAATGGTCAAGTCATCCGTCCAAAGAATGAATCTGATGAAATGAATAAGATTGAATAAGAACCTTACCGTAGTAACCCATGGTAAGTGCCACAGCCATAGTAATCCATAGGAACAATAAACTTGTTGCCGAAAACACTGTAGAAATACCTGCCACCCCTCCAACTTGCCGTGACAAACCGTTGCCTCTCGCATCTCATGGAGTCACTTTAGCACTGAACGTGTCGCAGGCAAGAGCCTTCGCAAGCATCTGCTGGAAACTCAACTGCTGGGGTCGGGGTTCTACAGCTGCCGGTTCATCACTTCCCTTCAGCCTGTGTGTGATTCAACAGGTCTCACAAGACAGACCTGTGGTTTGGGCTGCTGCCTCCAGGCCAAAACGGCAAAGAAGGAGACCAAGCAGAAAAAGGACCGCTGCGATTGCGGCCAAGACTGAAAGTGAAATACTCCTTGGCGTATGGCATTGTGACAGGAAAAAGCCGCTGGAGGACACAAGCAAGAACTAGGCAGCCGACAGCCACCATTCATGCAAAAAATCCATGTGTCTCCGCGTTTGGCTTATGCACGTGCATGGCTGTGAGGTGTTTTTATGGCCAAATGTGGCCATTTTGTTGGTCAGAGATGCCTGCATTCCTAGGGGCGTTCTGGGCATATTGTGGGTGCGACCAGCTCTCAGGCAAGCGTGGGGACCACAGCACCGGAAAGGTCGGACACTTGGGACAAGCTGGCAGCGAGCGCAATGTCCAAAACACCCAGCAGCTGCAGCTAGCTTTTCAAATGCATGGTAAACTGCCCCGGCCATTTCCTACTCAACACATTCAATACCTGCTGAATGAATGAGAATCAATGCTGGAGTTCTGATTGGTTGATGAAAAGGATTCTTTGTCTGCCAGAGATCCACTGAGTGTGCAAGGGGTGTAATTTCTAAAGGCGTCATTTGTCAGAGTCAAATGTGATGCAACAGCTCCAGTGCTTGAAAGAACCAATATGACCAGTGTGAAGACACGTGAAAACTGTGAGCCAGAGGTTTTGTCTTTGGCTAGCGAGCTTCCAAAATCTGCTGGAAGAGACGAGTGGCGTGGCAGCACTTCATACACTCCTGTTCGAATATGTTTGAATATGAGTGAGTCTCTTTGACAAGTGCTGTTTCAGAACTTGATCGCCGAAGATCCTGCCATTGTAGGAAGAGGCGGCACGTTTCGAATTGACATCGGCACGTGTTGACTTGGTAAGGCAAACACTGGCCGCCCAAGTGCACCAGCAGCTGCAGATGCAGCTGCAACAGCAGCAAGAAATTCACAAACAGCTTCGAACGTCACCCGGCTTCAACGCACTTCATTCGAGATTCGAGAGTCTCCCTCCCTGCTCGTCCACTGATGTGGCTTGTGACCTTAGGCAGCTTGGGACCCAACCGCTAGCACAGGCTGCTGAATGCAATTCGCTTCATTTTGACTGCTTGGAAAGTGCAGACAGTGCATCTTGAAATCTGCACTGCCATCTGCTTTGCAACGCTCAAATCTTTGCCATCCTCCGTGCAGGAAGCGGAGACCGAGACTGCGACAGCAGGGCCAGGGCCCAAAGTTGGCAATTTCCAAATTGATGCTAGAAGAGTATAGAAAAGAGACCTGAAAAAGATTCAGCAACTTCCTCAAGAAGATTGAATCGATTCATTGCCCTTGCAATATGTGGCTGCACCTGTACATACTGCCGTTGGCAATTTAGTGAGGTCGAAGAATCGTCATGATCAACAGACTCCAGCACGGGGTCCAAGAGAGATATGTCGACTTCTTTGGCGCAGTAGTTGGCAAGAATTTGCAACAAGTCCTTGTCAACGGGTGGTAACTGCAGAAGATTCTGGCCTCAGGTTGAACAGACTTTGGAAGAAGTTCCCAGTCATGTCCCGGTTCCTCGGGCGAGCATGGCCAGAGGCAAAAGCCTCCAACGCTGATCAGGGTCGAAGTTTGGATCGGGGAGGATTGGACTCGGGGAGGATTGGACTGGGGATGATTCTTTGGGGGAACTAGTGCCTGTGCACCAGAATTTCGTCAGGCTCCACTTTTTGATGGTAGCAAGCTGAAATCGTTGCTAGTTTTGAAGCGTTAAGATTCTTTGGGATGGTTGATGTTTCTTCGCATGGTCGAGGCTCTTGCGTACCTTTTGTTGCCGAACTCAATGCACTTGTTTGCTTACTGATCCTGCTCTACAATTCTTTCTAACAAGTACCGCACAAGGCAGTCGCAGAGCTTCCCAAAATCCAAGGCCTATAGGAGTGGGAAGCAGAGCTTTCTATCTAGCCGTTTATCTGTGAATCTGTCTGAAATTATCTATCTATCATGATTGATTTATCTATCTCTGTTGTTATTTGCCTAGATATCCAAATTTGCATCTCCTATCTATCTATCTATATATCTATTTGTTTGTCTGTCTATCTATCTATTGGTCTGTCTGTCTGTCTATGTGTCCAAAATATCTATCCAATATCATATCTAAACCTGTCATCATTTGTCTATCTATATCCAAATTTGTAGCTCTATTTCTATCTCTATCTCTTTATCAATCGATCGATCGATCTATCTATCTATCTTTTTGCCTGCCTATCTATCTATCTCTCTCTATCTCCCTGTCTCCCTATCTCCCTATCTCCCTATCCATATGTTTATCTATTTATCTATGTTTATCTATGTATCTATGTTTATCAATCTATTTATCTATATTTATCTATTTATCTATCGGTTTATCTATTTATCTATCTACCTACCTATATATCTAGCTATCTTTCTTTCTGCCTACTTATCTATCTGTCTCTATTTATATATCTATCTACCTATCTATCAGTATCTATCTATTTATCTCTTCATCTATCTATCTACCTACCTGCCTAGGCATACGATGATGATTCCATCGATCGATCTATCTTTCGATCCATCTGTTCATCTGTCTTTGTACATATCTACCTACCAATCTACCTATCTACTCATCTTCCTACCTACCTGCTCATCTACCTACCCGCCAATCTACCTGCCTGCCAATCTATTGATCTATCTGTCTATCTGTCTATCTATCTATCTATCTGTCTATCTGTCTATCTTTCTATCTATCTATCTATCTATCTATCTATCTATGTATCTTCACTACAGTATTGCTTCATGTATGTGTCAAAAACTATCTCTCTAATCTATCTCATCTCAAGCGGGCGTACTAATGAAGCGCACGAAGCACTCAGCGTGCAGAGTGGTTCATTGATAGCTTTTATGATGCTGACAGATTCCGTACAACTTTATCTCCAGACTGATTTGCAAAGCATTTGTAACTAGTGTGTGGGTGCTGTACGGCAGGATGTGACAGTTTAGATTTTTGAAATTGTAGGTGTTTCGTTTGGTTTTCGTCCAGCAATATCTATCTATCTATTCATCTATCTATTCATCTATCTATTCATCTATCTATTCATCTATCTATATCCATCTATCTATATCCATCTATTCATCTATCTATTCATCTATCTATATCCATGTATTCATCAGTGTCTATCTTTCTTTCTTTCTTTCTTTCTTTCTTTCTTTCTTTCTTTCTAGCTATCTTTCTATCTATCGATTTATTTATCTATCTATTTATCTATTTGTCAATGAATCTATTTCTGTATCTATCTTTCTTTCTTTCTATCTTTCTTTCTGTCTTTTTTTCTTTCTTTCTTTCTTTCTTTCTTTCTTTCTTTCTTTCTATCTACTTGTTGAGATTTACACATGAATCAGAATGAATCTCTTTATGTATGTTCTATCTGTTTCTATCTATGTGTTTGTCTGTCTATCTATCGGTGGTTGCCATGATCAATATAGTTATTGTTTGTACCTATCGACTTCTGTTTCTATGTATCTATCGGTCGATCGATCTACTTTTCTCTGTATCTATTTGTTTCTATCTATCCATTTGTTTGTTTTTCCATCTATCTATACTTCTGTTTTTCTATTGTTCTATCTTTCTCATTATGTTTCTATTTTTCTTTCTATCTACATATCTATCTATCTACCTACCTACCTACCTATCTATCTACCTACCTACCTATCTATCTATCTATCTATCTATCTATCTATCTATCTGTCTCTCTGTTTGTCTGTCTATCTAATTTTTCTATCTATGCTTCTTTCTATCATCTTTGCATCCATCGATCCATTTGTTTGTCTATTCATCTATTTTCCTTTCTTTGTGTTTACCTATCTATCAATCATGATTTGCGTATCCATTTGTTAATCATTTCTACGTATATATCTATTTAAAGCTATATTATATCTATATGTGTGTATATATATATATATTGAATCTTTTGGTGGATGGATTTGAATAACTGACCATCTATCTGTCTAGGCTTCTAATCATCTAGCCATGTCACTGTCGGTCTATTTGTTTGTGTGTCAGCCAGCCAGCGCGCGATGGAGCTAGCTAGCTAGCTATCTATCTATCTATGTCTATCGATCGAGCTCTGCTGATCTCTACCTGCCTCCATGGGAACTTGGACAAACATCACAAACCTCTCAGCTTTGCCCTTTCGAATTGCAAATGTGTTTCCCGGCACAGCAGAAAATGCTTTTTGGACATCTGAACATCTAAAAAACGTTTCAACCTCCTCAGCGATTTGCAATGTTGACTTGCAAATGTGCTTTGCACCGCAGGGCTTTGCACTTTTTGCACATGTTGACTGTTGGGTGCTGTCAGTTTCACAATTTGGACTTGCAAATGTGCCTCATGCCACTTGCACGGCCTAGCTTCCAAAGGTGGCCTGAGCCTCTCACATTTTAACGATTTTCCCGCCGCTTCCCGGAGCCTACCTTTCCATCGCGGAGCACAGAGATATTGAAAATCGTGGTTCTTGCTCGATCCTGATCAGTCACCCAGACACACCTCTCCACACATCTCTTCTTCTCTGACATCTCGGAGGGGCTAGCTGCCGCAGCTCCAAAAGTCAGACCTTGGACTTCCAAACTTCCTTCCAAACACCCAAAAAAATGAAAAAAACAACCAACGACTCAAAACTACAAGATAATAGACTACACAAGAGCGAGAGAGAGAGAGAGAAGATGATAGGGAGCACAACGACAACAAGAAGCAGCAACAACAACAACAACAACAACAACAACAACAACAACAGCAACAGCAACAGCAACAGCCAAAGCGACAGCGATAGCAACAGCAACAGCAACAGCAACAGCAAGAACAACAACACCAACAAGAACAACAGGAGCAACAGGGGCAATAAGAACAAGTGTGACAAAAAGCGGTAACGACTGCAGCAACAACATCACGCATAGGAGCAAACAGACCCACAAAAGAAACAGCAGCAGAAGCAACAGCAAGCGACTACGACCCAAGAACAAAAACCAACTACAATGGCCGCAATGGCAAGACATCATCTCCGTGAAGAACTGGAAGAAAATGCCAACGAAAGTTGAAGCGCATCAGTGAAATGCCGCGTGTTTTTCTTCATGCTAAAGCTGCACCTGCCCGCTTAGAAAGGGCAAATGTGAGTGACACATAGTGAGACGAGAGAATAGAATTGGAATAGAAGGTCCAACTCCAAAAAGTGACCAGTGATGTTGGAGAAAGAGAGACAGAGACAGACAGAGACAGAGACACAGAGAGACAGAGACAAGACAGAGAGACACAGAGACAGAGAGACACAGAGACACAGAGACACAGAGACACAGAGAGACAGAGAGAGAGAGAGAGAGAGACAGAAAGAAACAAAGAAAAAAACATATAGACATCAAACATCTTGCAAATACACTGAAAGTCAATGAGAGCCTCCAGCTCCAAAATGCTGCAAACCAGCACGGAAGACAACGGAGAGAGCAGCAGGTGGGAGGAGGAACGAGGCTATATAAGGCTGTGGGTTGGCAAGGGACTAGCTCCCGCATGGGCCACCCGTACATTCTGCAGAAAGTACCAATGGATCATCCTTGAGCCCAGATCATGCACCACAATTCCTGCGTGCTCCTGCGCAATTTATCCCCAAGTGATCCAGAAGCCCTTCAGACATCTGCCAGAAATCTCGCATGCATCATGTGTGTGAAAAATCCTGCCTCGGTCATCCGCAGGAGTCATCCAAAAGTCATGGAGTTGTCATTCATCCATCCTGCATAGACGTTCCATAGCTCCTGCAATGCGTAGCACGGGCTCCCGTTTCACAGCGGAGGTGCGTTCGCTCTGCGTCGTGAGTGTGTTTGCAACTGCCCACAACCGTTTGCAAGTCTTTGCAACCGTTCGCAGTAGGATGCTAAGCAGCTCTTGTTAAAGAAAGCCTTGCAAGGTGGCGTTTTCCACGTTCTCGAAGCGTTGCTGACCTCATTTCCTGTGACAGGCGTGGCACTCTGTGCACACCCGACGTTGCACAAGAGGTATCACCAGTGGTTTTGTGTGACGTGCCCTACTTTGGCGTGTTCCTCTCAAGCTGACGTTTATTTTTGCGTGGCACGCGCAGGGCTTTGGAATAAATTGTTTGCGCTTTGTGTGGCAAGTGCAGCACTTTGGACCTGTCATGCCGGTTGTTTTGCACGCTCGAGACTGGTAGGCGGGTAGTCGCCCATGGGGGCTTCAAGACTTACAAAAACCGTGAGAAAGTCGAGGTTTCCTGCGTCGTTTGCTTTTCTGCAGGCTGTCATTGGGGGAAGGATGTGAGATGCGCCTTTGCATGCCCGCGCATGTGCTCGTGCCAGTGAGTTATGCAAGCGTGTTTGACAAGAGTGTTTTGCCAATATTGTCACTCCAAAACCTCACTCCAAGAGTGTCTCGCGAAGAATGTTTTACCAAGATTGTCACTCCAATATGTCTCACTAGATGCACAGAGTCAAGTTCGAACTATTGTGTGGCCAACTTACGTGTGAGAATTCCGACTCGCGGGCTCCAAGATGTTTTTCTTTCTCCTTTCCCCCCATTTTGCTGCTCCTTTCCCTCTGCAAATGAGAGCTTCCAGCGGTGGAGCGAACCTGACAAGTCCAAGTCGCGTTTGTTTTCACGACTTGTTTTCAGTGCACAACTTGGATGGTGAAGTCCTCATGCCGTGAAGCGAAGTCTTTGTATCTCGCATCCTGGGGCCCATGCCTCCTCTCCTCTCATAGCAATCACGCGAACAGATCACAGAGCACCTTCTCTTACAGGGTGGGTGTCCCTCTTCCCTTGATCTAAGTGTGTTGAAGGCAGTTCGGAGCCTGTCGTTTCGGAGAAGGACACATTGATGCGAGATCCAGCCTGTAAATTGAACCGTCAGTTCAACCAGTTCAATACGAATACGAATACTGTAGGCTGCCATTTAGCCTCAAATATGGAGGGATTGTTAACCGCTGGATCCCTCCATCAGGGGAACTTCTATGATGTGGCTCAGCCTTTTTCGCCTCCCAAGGCTGAAGCAGAGACTGCACCTTTGCCATCCTACCCACGAATCAATACCTGGAGCGGGGGGTTGAACGAAATGGAGGAGGCAGGGCTACTCGCACTCTGTTCGATGCATTTCGGCATGTGTTTTTTTTTTTCTGTTGTTTCTTCATGGTTGTTGACAGGTCTTGGCAAATCACCGCTGTTAACCATTCTTCTCATTAGCCATCATTGTTGAATTGTCATAAGCCATCACCACAAACCAATCATACACCATTCTGGTATATTCTGGTCATAAACCACTACTGTCAGAAAACATTCATGTCGCGGACCATCACGAACCACCGTCGTTCAGCAATCATCAAGCGTTATTAGCCACTAGCAACCATCAAGTTGATCGGTCACCACAGGACTTGCTTGATGATCCAGTATTGGAACTCCAACCCGACAAGGCAGGCACGAGACAAGGGACGCTACTTTAAGTCAGAAGACAGGGCCGCAAATGCAAGTGTTTGATGTTTTTGTATGGAGCCGTTCTGTTGGCAGTTATTCCTTGAAAAGTGCCAAAGAATCTGTGAAAGGACAAGGTCATGGTAAGTCATAGTCCGGTTGGGAAGCCTTTGGGTACCAAGGTGGAGCAGTCTCCGCTGGCGCTTGGCTTGCATGAGAACTTCCGGCAGATTGTGCAGCAAATGGCTTCGCAATCACCAGTGGTACCACCGCAGGTGGCAGGAAACAAGGCAGGCATTGAACCATGATGCAAAGCACCAGTGAACCACCCTCAAACCACCACCAGGTCATTCCTCAACCAGCCTGAAACCACCAATAAACCACCATCAAACTAGCCCAAAACCATGATTTCAAGATATTTCCAGATATTTTCCCAATTTTTCCCAGCTTTTCCCAGCTTTTCCCATCGTTTCAGCAGCCCGATTTCGGCACCGCCGTCGTCTCCCGTAAGCAGCTGACCGGGCGGTCGTCCGCAAGGCCCAAGAGACGCGTGGCCTTCATCGCGTCCCAGAAGACAAGCGACTCAACGGGCCGCCCGAGCCGCAATGAGCTGCAGGAGTTACATAAAGTTGATGGAATCAAGTGGAATCATATATAGAAATACGTATGGAAATATATGGAATCATATGGGAATTGATCATTTGGAGTCATTTGGAATCATTTGGAGGAAATGGGATCATTTGGAAATGTATGGAAATGTATATGAAATCATACAGAAACGGAAATATATGGAAATAAATGGAATGATATGGATCCTCATTTGGAATCATTGGATGTTTTGAAGGTTTTCTATTTGATTGTTTGTTCTGCATATTCCTAGACCCTGCATTTTCAAAGCCCGAGGCTTGTTGCATCTCAAACTTTAGCAAAGGATCATGTAGGGTCCATCCTGGCAGGTCAAGAATCACTCATGGATGTCTCATGGCCGAGTTTCGGGGGATCCCACAGGTTGTAGCTGGCGATTTTGGCCAATATGAACCGAACAAAATAGGGTGAACATCCCAACAATTGGACTAGCGACTGGTATGACTGGTCATTTGAGGATGCTAACAGATGGGGGTGCAGGGCCCTTGACCCGTAACCAGCGGTCAAGAGACTGTCATCAGGATGGGCCGGCAAATCAGCGAGTGCTCGGACGCGTCCGTTGCCTCGACTGACACGCCATCAGCAGAGAAGCGACTGCAGGACAGCAGAGAGGTAGACTTGCATGGTCCAAACATTCCACCAGAACAGAATCTACACAAATTTACTATGGCTTATGATTGTTGCTGGTTGGGATCAAGATTTCTACCCAACTACACTTAGCTCATCTCAAGCTCAAGCCATGCTAAGCCTTGTGATATCACAGCAGCTGGTGGTTTCTCAAGGCTCACAGTCGCGCAGCTAGCTGCGCTAGCCTAGGACGTCCAGACCCACCCTGGCCGACGTCGGTCCTCAGACAGCAGGGTGCCCCAGTGCAGCTCAGCTACCACGGTGGCGGTGCCTTCGGCACGTGCTGAGGCAGAGGTTCGTCACCTTTCTCGGCAGTGCATGAAGAGGAAGCCGATGGAAGCCGTGGTGGATGGCCATTCTTGGGCCGAAAGTCAGCTGTGACTAGTGGTGATTAGCCAATGGTGAATAGTGATGAGTGGAGGGTGATTCATAGTGACGAGTGGAGGGTGATTCATAGTGATGAGTGGAGGGTGATTCATAGTGCTGATCAGTGATGATTCACAGTGATGATTCAAGTGGCGAATGATGATTGCTGATGGTAAAAGAGCTGGTGTGCACATGGCGCTTCAACGGGCGAGACTATCCAGGACGAGTACGAGATCGAGGAAGGACCATCGAACCACAAGGACTTTTCAGCTTTGACAACTGTCTTATGGAGGGACGGAAGAAAATAATCACCTGCACAGTGGAAGGAAAGGTTTTTGAGGAGAGTTGCAACACAGCAGTCCGATCAAGTGCAAGCTAAAACAACAGCATTTGCCAACAGGTGCAGCAATCAATTTCAACTCTCTAGATCCCAGATGCTCCAAGCCTGAAAGTGAAAGTCTGGACACACTGACTTGGTGAAATCAGAGGAGATCGGACCTGATGGCGATATGCTGCCGATTTCTCCAAACACCAAGCTGAATCAGAACTTTGGGGTTCGGAGCTCAAGCACGTCACCGCTGATTCAGGAGTTCATTGTTCATCACTACAATACTGGTGGTTAGAGGTGTTATTACATGACCTTTATTCTGCACCAGTAGATGGCAGTGGTATAGAGTGGTTAACCATGGTTAACCACCATGGTTCATTACAAGGACCAATAAGGAGCCGAGGTTCAGCCCTTCGCCCGCAGGCCATTGTGAAGAACACCTTCTTGGAGCTGCCGTCGGATGAGGATCAGCCCCCAAGGCTTAGGACGGTGCACACAGCGAGGGCCCCCAGTGATGCCGTGCTGCTTGGTGGCTTGAAATGGGCCCTGGGACACCTTGTGACCCAACTGGCACTGAGGCTGCTGGCAGACTGGACAGCATGGGCGGGCTGGGCGGGCTGCCGTCAAACCCCTCCTTCGAGACGTTGATGTAAGGCGAGGCTGATTGCAGTTGCGTCCCCTGCGCGGCTGCGCTGCTTGTGTTTGGAAGGCCTTGATGCGGGGCCTTGGGCCAAACGAGGCACAGCTCAACGACCAGTGCTTTTCATGCTGTTCCAATCCTCATCCATCCCCATGTAACTGCCGCAGTGCCAGGCATGACAATGCTTGGCAGAGAAAAAAGATGTGCAAAAGTCACGATGCAGCCATCTCGTGAGCCCGGAGATTGTAGATTGTAATTGCTGAAATGGTTAAATTTTGGGCTGAGCTTCACCTGCTTTTGTGCAGCTTTGCTCGGCTTCACTAACCCGGTCCACAGGACGGTTGGCATGTGCCAGCTTGCATCAGTGGTCATTGATGGTCATTGTTTCGGCCGCTTCAGTAACCTATCATCGTTGATGTAAATTGTCGCTGCTGGCAACCAATCCCACGACCTGTTTCTGTTTGAAGGGACGACCACTGAAAGCCTTCTCTTTGGCCATGTCGAGTTTTGGCACATGAACGCACCCGGGCAGCCGCAAGAACTCTAAACTCTAAACATTCCGTATCATTCCGTGACTCGTTCATTTTGGTGCAAGGTGTGTAGCTGAAGGGCTGACCCAGGGAAAACATGTGTCTCGACGTTTTCACTTGGCACGGCGTTTGAAGACCTGCCCGTTTGAAGTGCATTGTTTCAACTAAATGCTTTTTGCGTGAGCAGGCATGGCACAGGTGCAAGAAACAATGACATGCCATTGTCCAATGCAAGCATTCAGTTAGCTGGGGTTGTTCACGAATCCATGCCTGCTCCGCAAGCATCAAGCTTCGAAAGATGCCGGATCATCGGGATAATTCTGATGTCAAATTTGGATGACTTGGGATCTGGAAAAAAGGAACATGACACATCGTTTCATAGTGATATTGAGGGGATACCGACATCAAGTTTGCAGAATTCACCCGGCCTTTCGGGAAGTCTTGATGTTGTAATCCTGCGGCACTGGGGTTGGCAGAAGAGCCGCCTTGAAAGGCACATAAAGTGTCCTAAGTGGCGCAGGAGACTGAGTCGCTTTAGCAGAGCCTGGCAAACTTTCTCAAGATCGGGCTACAAAGAAACCGCTTCGCCAGTTATGCTAAGCCACCGAGCTTCTCAGTATTTTGACATATGTTGACCAGTGGTTTGCCCGCGCTTGAAATGGTTTTGTCATCTAAGATGGCCTCATTGGCAGCAATGATTGCTCGACGTTGTACTGGCAATGCCGACAAGTGGGAGACATTTGTCCACCCACAGAACCTTTGTGTCTCATTGCAAGGCACTTAAGGCAACACAGCTCAAACTAATTAGCACTTCACATCGCTGCCAGGCCATCTTTCACTCCAGAAAACCCCGCGAATGCCAATGTGCACTTCATTGGCAAAAGCGATGGGATCCGCGCTTGACATTGGACGGTGGGGCTGCACCACTGTGATCTTGCTTATTGAGGCTGCACGTAGCGTAGGCAGGTGCCCCTCAGCGTTTTGATATGGCGATTGCATGCGATGCCACGATGGGCAGGTCACTGAATTGCTTCAGCACCAAACGATCAAATGCATCACATTCAACTGCGCACAGGTTTGGAATTTCATGGGTCCGGCTCGCAAACAGAACCCAAAATGGCCCAAAATGTATGCAAATGCACATGTATATGAGTTCCCTGATGTGCAAACATACATGTATCTATGAATGTGTTTGCGTGTACACGGTGTTCATTTGCATATAGAATCATATGGATGCAATTATATTCACATTTATCCAGGTTTGCCTAAGAGTTTGCATATGTGCGTGAATTATGCGCACATATACCTTCATTTCCTCACACATAATAAATATATCATAATATATGTGTGTATATATGTGCACATATGTGTTTATATGTTTGTTTGTTTTTATTTGTTCAATTTTGTTCGTTTTGATGTATATGCAAATAGTTGTTCATCGATTCACAACGAATATATATATATATATATATATTTACTTATAAATATATATATATATATATACATAAATACACATTGATATATACATACATTTCGTCGGTTCACCAATAATTTATGTGTTTTTTCAATATTTATGTTCATAATCATATTCATGATTTATATGTATTTTATTTTTTGCATTTATTTGCATATATAGATCGTGTTGTTCATCGATTCGCACATAAATAAATATATATATATATATATACAGTGTGTGTGTGTGTGTGGGTTATTGTGGGTTGTATGCACTGACAGCTGTAACGCTTTAGAGCTGACCTCAATTGATTCCTGTCCTGAACTTATTGAGGGATATTGAGCGTAATTTCCACCAAGCTTCCGGGAATTCATGGGAATTCCGAATGCAATTTTTGATCATTGAAATTGAAATCCTGTGGAAACACATGGAAACCCTTAGTGACAACGACCAACAGTGGCTTTGGAACTTTTCGCAACTGCTCTTTGGTATCCTCGGGCTGGAATAATGAAAATTTTCATTGCAAACAATATAGTATTTAGCTTGAAATCTGGATAGGGCAAACCAGCACTAGTACAGTAGGTTTGGAACTTACAACGCTTTACCCTCATCTCTTTCTTGTAGCCACTCAAAGGAGGGGGGGGGGGCAGGGCGGTCCTAAAATACATGGTTTCTGAAACGGTGACTGGGCACAATCAGTTTTGATTGCGTTGCCATTTGCGAATATTGACCGAAGCTGTTCCGGCATTTGGGTTGCGCAGCCTCCAGAAGAGAGATTTGTCGCATCATCCTGAGGGGGAACCGTTTGCTGAGTGTTGATAGGGCAAGCTTTAGCATTTCTCAACATAGACTGAGCCCAAACCGTCCCAAAAGACTCAAAACCGGCAAGCCGCCATCTTTGGGGACCTTCCTTGCCAGAATCGAGAGGTGGCACAATTGACTCAGAGGATTGAGGGTCCTTAGGGTCCTTGCTCCCACCCCGAGGTCATGATCCTCAGCTTGCTTTGCTTTGGTGGAGGCATTGTTTTGGGTAGCCACTTCTCTGAAAGGATCTTGCCGGGGCCTTGGAGTTGAAAGTTTCAAATCTTAGATTCTTCTGCTTTCTAATTGATGGAGATTGAGCAGAGCTGATAGATAGTTGCACTCGGTTCCGGGTGTTCCTGCAAATATGTGCCACAGGCCAGCCTACAAATCTTCTTTCGGAAAATGTTATGAGGCACGAAAGATCTCGTGAAAGGCAATCACAGTTCGCATCAGGAAGATCTTTCGCAAGAAAAGAGAACCAAATGCATTTGCCGACAGGCTTGGTACTCTATGGTCTTGAAGTCTGAACCACCACAACCAATGCCAATGGGAAATGCTCGAAGCCCATCCGGTTTTTGAGTATATTGAAAGCTTTCCTCAGTGACTATGACATGGTTTGCCAGCATGGAAATGGTTCATGAAAGCAAGGATGGCCTGTTCCTACTGAGGGACCTTGAGCGTGAAAGGCAATGCCCTTTCGCTTTGAACAGGTAGCTTGCTTATGCATCTTATGTTGTTTCATGCTGTTTCATGATGCTTCGTGATGTTTCATGATGTTTCATGATGTTTCATGATGTTTCGATGCATGTCTGTGTAATGATTCTTGAACGCTGCGTTTAAGATCCATCATAGGCAGTATCCCATCGACCGAGCCAGGCCGCCAGAAGCAGCTTTGGGAGTGATGGCCTCAGGATGCCTCAGGATTGGTTCGTCAAAGGGTCGGATTCCTCTAAGATCCATTGGGTGTTGAATCCTGCCCTCAGCCTTCACATCAAATAAGCATAAATAAGCTTCAAACCGTGAATGAGCAGTGAATAAGCCGTGAAGTCTAAGGCAAGAGCCATTTGTTTGCTGATTGCAATTTTCTATTTGCATTGTTGGATATATTCCTCAAGAATGTGCAGCACTGGCCTTCGGAGAACCCGAACGTGAGGTGCGAACTTTGGCCTGAGTAGCTCAGAACAGATCGCTGCATTGGCTACATCTATTCGAGCGACAGCAGGATCTTGTGCACTCGCGAACAGAAAGATCCCTCTTAATGTGGAAACAGGATGCATCCATTCCAAGTTTCCGGGAGCGAGGTATTGCTTGAAACGAAAAGGTGCCAAGCTGTCATCCCAAGTCAGCGAGCCGTAGAATCTCCAGCGATTTGTGAAATTGAAAGGCGATCGAATCGGTCTGTTTTTGGGTCGCTGAAGCTGGCAGTAGAGTGCTGTTTCGGACTGTCAAGATGGATCAAGATGGCCCCATTTCCACCATGTTTAACTTGGACACGCAACCCGCGCCACTCAACAGGGGTCCCCCCGTGGTCCCAAGCTCTAATCCTCCCTTGTCCCTGGCCCCCAGAGGTTTGCACAATGAATCGAGGTTGCAATGCGGGTGTGAATGACCTGAGCTTTGCACTGACCATGCAAACAATTTGGGTGTTTAGATGCGCCATTTGTAGTGTTTGGAAGTGATCCCCTGCCTAGATAGCATTTGGACAAGCCAGGCTCAAGGGCGCCGGGCAAGAGGGCCTAGTTCTGATGATAGATGTGGGTTGCCTTCGCGGCGTAGATGGAGACAGTTCGTTCGGACGTCCCAAGATGGCAAGGCCGGATTAGTTGCACTTTGCATCACATTTTGGCATGAAAATTGCAGCAATTAGTTGGTAGATCATGTAAATTGCAGCAGAATTTGCTCAGGTATGTCACACCAACAGGATTTCAAGCTGACACGTAAAACTCGTCAAAGCATCATCGGCGCAGACAGACCTCCATAGACTTCCAGAGGCTCATTACAAAAGCCACACCGGAGCAACCCTGGGAGAAAACTTGGGTGTCAGGGAGACCCAGAGAAACGGTGTTGCAAAGCTCCAAAGACAGCATAGTACACCACTGACAGAGGACAAGCTGGGAAGGCAGACAAGAAAAGACCTGGACCACATGACACCACCATAAGACAACAGAACAAAGGAATCAGATACTGCACCACAGAATGAGTCTGAGTATTCAGAAAATGTTGCACACTGTTGCACACTCTTTTTTGTCGATAACCAGATTTGGCTGTGGGTCAAAACCCTTAGTCCCCCTGGTTCCCCATCATTACCCATTGTTTTCCCTATCATTGTTGGTTATTCTTTATGGTTAATATTGACCCACAGCCATTTGTTGTGTGCACCACACTCTTGCAGCGATCATTTGTCCCTCAACGAGTTGTTTTGTTGCCAGGCTGCGAAGCTCTGCCGAGAAGTTGAAGGCGTCAAGTGGACGGGCAGCGCGACATTTGGACATTGACCAAGTTGCTGCATTGGCCATTTAAGAATGCTACAGAGCAGCCTCAAGGATCCTTAATGGTTCTAAGTGATATTATTTCCAAGTTTAGATCTAATCTGATGTTTGATTGTTTCTAAGTGATCTTCAAGAATCTTTCCGGTCCAGATTCTGGTTTTTGCAGGCACTGTCAGTCGGAGCAGTCAGTACTCTGGAGATGTTTGGAGGTCAAAAGAAGTCAGCGAATCTTACGGTGTACAGCCGCAATCAGCGAGGGGCTTAGCACAGAATGCGAAAGCACTATGGAAATGCCGCTGTGTTTTCTTTGGCGTGAACTAACCACTATTCTCTACTGCAACCAGAATCAGGCATCATGACCCATAGTTAGTACGCATTGTTTTTGAATATACAAGTATTGCAAGTTATTTGAATGTCCAAGTATTGTATAATCTTTTCATGAAACGTTTTTTTTATTTGTAGATGGCTATCTACTTATAGAACCCATGGTTGCCCTCCCCCAGCACTGCAGTGATTTCAGGCGCGGTTTTACTGTGGCAGCGTTGCAATTTCTTAGAAGGCCAGGGGAAGCAGAATGGAGCCAAATATGGAGGGATGTGTGAGTATACCTTTGTGATTGGTATTGATTCATAATTTAAACTGTATGTATAGTATGTTGAAATGCCGGCTACAATGAACATAGTCATGGACTTGAAGATCCACATATGGGTGTTTCTCAAAATAGGGGTACCCCAAAAATGCCTGGTTTAGTACTACTAATGATGAACAAAGGATGATTTGGGGGTACCCCTATGGCTTGAGAAACCACCATATGGGCAGTGTATGTTTGTCATCAAAAGTGCCCTGAAAGATCCCGAAAAGATACCGGCAAGCCCCAAGGCATCCTGTCAGGGACAGAACTTCAGCGGCTCGAGTTTTGTGCCACGGGAAGACCTGGGAAGACCTTGAAAGCTCGTCCAATATTTGTGTCCAAGACAGCTGTCAAAGGTGGAGAAGTCTTTGTCAACTGAAGTCTTTGCCTGAACCGACTCGTTGTGTTCTTTTAGCTATGCGTCAAGCTGTTCACCATCAATTTTGTGGGGGATAACCAGCAAGAAGAGCTGGGCTACAAAGGTTAATCAAGGTTAATCATTAATTGATATTAATAGTATACCAGGGGTACAGGGTGAACTGACCCACAGCCCTTTCAATGCCCTTTCTCTGGAAGGTTTTTGCAACGCTCGCATGCAGAGCAGAGGCGCGTCACTGGAAATCACAGGGCAACGTCAAGCAGTGAATCTTTGGCCACTGCGTTTTGCATCACACGCTTTGTCCAAGCTTTTCTAGACCGTTGTTTGCCTTTGCAACTATGAAATGACCTTTTGTGAAGTATGCATTTCAGTAAGGTAAGTATTGCATCTTGCCGAGAAGGGCAGACAAGGGTAACTGTGGCACACTCTGGCACTGTTGGTATCTAAGACATGCTGTTTATGAACAGAAAGAACTTCAAGTCCTGTCTTTCGAAGGCCAAACCCATGGACCCAGCTCGGTCGATTGGTCAGTGGGGCCCCCGATGAGTACCGGTCGGAGGTCGTGCTGCAGACGGTGCTTGTGTTTTCATCAAGACCATTTGTAATATTCTTATTACGATTAGATAGTCACTAAATGTCATTCTTAATATTCTTGGCCATATCTATCAATAATTGCATGAGTCACTAAACATTCAGCCACCATTGATATCAAAGAATACATTAAGTCCCTCATTTATGTGTGATAAGTTTTTGTCATTAGCAACTACGAATGAATCAAGCATTGTGACCCATGAATGCTCCATCTCTTTCGATGTCTTGCTTGTTTCTCCAGCCTAAGGAGAGCTCAACCATGAGATTTGCTGAGGTGGGACCTGCAAGAGGGCTACATATTTAGTTTCCCATTTCTTTGTTATGTGATTGGTTTGTATTTGTCTCTAGGTATTTTTTTACATACTCATATATATGTACACACATGTGTATATATATATATATATATGTGCACATACTGTCATGGTGATAGTAAATGTGTGTATATAGATGATAGAGCATCATATACTTCAGCAATGTCTAAGACCATGTCTCAACATAGAATATAAGATTGTACAATCATAGGGTGTATTTTCCTATCATCAATACATCTTATTCATAACTGATATGGTATAACAATCTGCAATGCATCGTGTTTAGCATCCGATTGTGTGATATGACTCAGCTACATAGCTGTACATCTGTGGGTCTTCGCATGCTGCGCAAGCAGGCTTCGGGCAAAGCGGAAGATGCTCCAAAGTTGGCATCTCAGTGGTTGCTATCATGAGCGAACCATGAGGCAGGCTGTTTGTTTAAGCAGAACAATGTTTATACTATATATACTATTGTTAATCAATAGGAGGTTTTAAATTCTGGTTAAATGCCCATGATGATCAACGATCATCATGATCATCAACAAGAACGGTTTAGGCATTGGTCATACTTTCTTGATACCGTTCTTGTTGAAGCTCTGTTGATCATTATTATCACCAATGTTATTCAATAGTTATTATCAACCATAATCACAGCGATGAACTATCAGAGTAGCATCATCAACCATTGTGTAACCATCAACTAATGGTGTTGAAGCTGCATCAACCAGTATTGACAGTTCACCAAGGATGCTGTAACATGTGTTTAAACCATCAATCAGCGTATCATTGACCATTCTCACGAACCAGTAGCCCTCAACCTATGAATGAGACCAGCGCAAGACACTCGTTGCGTCGCGTGACGAGTCGTTGCGTGACGAGGTACGCGGACGATGCCACTTGGCTCAGTGCTATGCTCTTGAGAATGGTGCTGTCGCGATCCGAGAATCCAAAGGTTTGCAGTCGAAGGGGGTTAAACCATTAATCAACCACTCATTAAGTACCAATGAACCACTATTGAACCACTAATTAACCACGTATATATGATTGGCCCTTCCTGTCTTATGGCAATCTTTGTCTAGTCTTTGCATGTGCATTTGTTCTATATGACTGGCATTGAAAATGAAGATACACTTCAAGGTATAGACCATGGTTTGCAAGCATGAGCTGCTCCTGGACATCCTCGGGGGTGACTTGAGTAGTTTCTCCCTATATCTCCCTATCCAGTTTAGAAACGTTTCACTTGGCTCCCTGATCCTCCTGCTTTTTCTCAATGATGGGTGCATGAATTTTCAACGCCAGGTGATGCCAGATGTGACTGGAGCGGTTCGTTTGTATGCGACTCACACGCTCTGCATTTCGTGCTTGGCCTGCTGCTGCCGGTGACCTAGTGCACCAGAAAACTCGAATCCATATACACAGCAAAGCTGTTGGTCTTGTCTTGGTCCGCAAGACAATTCTGCAGAAGACCTTTGTGCAAAAGGATTTGGAGTCCTGTGAACACAACACATGGCTTTCTGACAAAACACGTGCAGAGGCTTATGCATAAGGGGGTCAAGATGTGCACCTCCGAAAGACTCCTAAAGACACAACAGCCGGCAGAGATTGCATTTAGAATCAACACTGACCATAGTGAGTAAGGAACCAAATCAGAACATAGATGAACTCTTGGGCACAACTGTCATCACTGCTCACAGCCCGCATAGAATAGGAAAATTGGAATACTGTTCTTGTGCTCATTGCGTCCGGCACAGAAGGATATCATTGTTTGGTAAGCTCGTCATTGCATAAAATCGCGAAAACGAGGAAAAATGACAGTGGATACGACGTTAGTCCTGCTTGATTGAGGCCATACTTGTAGGGACATATTATACAGTGGCATGTGCGGGCCTAGTGCCATTTGAGAGAGAGAGAGAGAGGGAAAAAAAAAGAAAGAAAGAAAGAAAGAAAGAAAGAAAGAAAGAAAGAAAGAAAGAAAGAAAGAAAGAAAAAAGAGAGAGAGAGAGGGAGAGAGAGAGAGAGAGAGCGAGCGGGCAAGAGGGAGCGAGAGCAAAAGAGCGAAAGAACGAGAGGGGGAGACCTTGTGTGAGGGCTTTTCTCCCCAAGCCCCTCTACTCCCCCAGAGACAAACGCAAGACGAAATCTTGACATCACACCAAAGCGATGTTGCGTTTGGTCTTTCAGTCCGTGCCAGTACATGCCAGTACTAAATTTGATTTAATTATTGACCCTGAATGCCTTGAAAGAGTTGAATCCTTTCGATGAGGTCAATTTAAGCGGCTTTTGCCCAATGTCAAACTTGAGGCGTGATGGCTGTCGTGCTCAGGAATTTAATGCTGATAGATCCCAAATTCCATGCAGGTGGCCTTTGATGTTTGGAGGGAGACGAGGAGGCAGGCTGTTTTGCAGTGAAGGCACTTAGATTTATCGAAGGAATCAGGACTTGATCAGCGTGAAAGGTGGGTTGGCTCTGGTGAAGAAGTACTTGCACGCTTTGAAGCTCAAGAAGAGCAAGACTCTAAATAACATAGTTTCAAAAGAATTTAATGAAATATAAATTAGACCAAAAAGGTTTTTAGAACCAATATATATGTATATATAAGAGATTTTGAGAGGATGGCCAAAGTCTTGGTAAGGAAATTTATCTTCGGGAAGATATTTAATTTTATTATGTTTTAATATTTTTTATTTTCGTTATAAAACGGATTATATTTAAATTAAATATAATATTATAATATTTTTAATTTTATATTATTTTTTTTTAATATTTATAAAAATATAAATTTAGATTTTAAGGTTTAAAAAATATTATTTAAATTAATTATATATTAATATTTTATTTATTATATATATTGAAAAAATATAATATATTAATATTAATATTTAAAATATTAAATTATAAATTAAAAAAATTAATAATAATTTATATTTATATATAAATTTAAAAAAATA
>VSDK01020852.1:3497-31430 GCA_009767595.1 Symbiodinium kawagutii
TGTTTAATTATGACAAATGTGATATGTGTAAATTTCATCAGAATATTAAAATGAAAGTCTTGATGGATGTGTTGCCTGTTGATATTTGTTGTAAAGTCAGTGAATATTTTGGTTGTTGGGTTTGTGAATGGATGAAGGAGAGAGAACAGAAATATATTAATAAATACACCGACTGTATGGAGAAATATTCAAAACCAGAAGTTCAACTGCAATTTTTGGGGTATTTGAAAAAACCATTACTACCTGATGCTTCAACTTGGGTTGATGGTGGCAAAGAATTCAAAAACGAAATTGACAGAATATTTGATAAACTAAACGTGAAGGAGAAGTATGTTAATAATAAAGTTGAATTACAAGCTATTAAATCATTTTGTAAAAATCGTATGAGTAGAATACAAGTTATGGTGTGGAAATATCATAAGTTAAGACTGTTTAAAAATGAGTTTGACAATAGCTTTGCATATCCTTATAATACATTTACATTTAGAAATAGAGAATATTCATTAAAGGATTTGTCTAAAAAGTTTTTGGTTGAATATGTTGATGACCTTATTGGACTTTATAAACAGTATTGTGATATGGACGGAATTCAGGAATATTTAGATAAGCTGTTTGACTAACATAGTTTTAATAATAATATTATTAGAATTATGTAGTGATGATATGTTTTACAACTTTTTGTTATGGTTGGTTGTTATGTTTTTTTGGTTAGGAACTTTGGTTATGGTTGGTTGCTTGGATTTGCGTTTGTGGTGGTTAGTTGTTAGGATTTTTGGTTTGGAGTTTTTAGTTGGATGGTTGTTCTGGTTTTTGGTTATGATTGACTGTTAGGATTTATGATTATGGTTATTTATTGGATGGTTGTTCTGGTTTTTGGTTATGATTGACTGTTAGGATTTATGATTATGGTTATTTATTGGATGGTTGTTCTGGTTTTTGGTTATAATTGGTTGTTAGGATTTGTTTATTGGTTATTTATTGAGTGTTTCTTCTGGTTTTTGGTTATGATTGACTGTTATGATTTGTTTATTGGTTATTTGGTAGGTTGGTTGTGATGATTTATGATGATGGTTGACTGTTATGATTTGTTTATTGGTTATTTATTGAGTGTTTCTTCTGGTTTTTGTTGATGATGATGGTTGGGGAGGGGTCTGGTGATTGGTTGACGAACTGGGGGATACCCTCCACTAGCTGTTATCATCACCTATAATCAACCATGAGTCAACCATGAACCATCCAGAATCACAAGTTATTTCTCACCCATCAGTGAACCATTAAACATCCAGGACTATCCCTTCTGTATTTTTCGCTATGAAATCATCCGAACCATTGGTGGTTTCTCAAAATGGAGGCACCCCAAATTCTCAATATCAACCATTTGTAGCAATAAACCAACCATAACTTTGAGGTTCCCAAGTCCTGGCTTGAGAAACCACCATATAGGAGTTGTTGAACCATTATCTAATCATAGTAGTTAATTATCCCCTATTATTATCCCAGGCCTATTATTAACCAATATTGAACAAATAATCATCATTACAATGTTGAATCATCCTGACTTAACCATAATCATAAACGTTAATTCTCCCCTATGTTTAACCATTATATAACCAGTATAGCGATTACTCATCCTAAGCATTGACAAACCACTCATGGCTTCCAATCGCGTCCCGAACCTTGAGCCAACACCACCGCCGCCGGACGCGGTTCGTTCCTGTCCCAGCTGCGTCGGACGACTCGTTGACGCTTCGGCGGATCTAGGCCTGCCACAGGTGGTGCTTTACTGGTTGGTGTTTTCAAACCATATTAGTGGTGAACGCCGGTTAACAAGGGGTAATAATGGTTGATAGTCGTTAATAATGGTCAATAACGGTGAATCATGGTTAATAATGGTTCATGAGGGTGAATCATGGTTAATAATGGTTAATAAGGGTATACATCATTCTATATCTGAAAAAAATATGTCTATGTATATATATATATGAATGATATATGTACAATGGTTCATAATGGTTGATCATGGTTAATAATTGTTGATACCGGTTGATCATGGTTAAGTAGTTGTTGATACTGGCTAACAATGGTTACAATCTATGACAATGGCAATACTGATCATTACTGGTTGATGGTTGGTTCAGCCATCTAAAAAATATCGAATAATCAGCTAACCTTCCCAAATATAAGCTAAAATAAGAAATGTTTGAAACTACAAGCCAGATTATAGAGCGCAAAGCCAAACCACTAGTCATGTCTAGTAGTGTCTGGGAATGGCCATAGGGTTGATGATGGTTGGGCTTCATGACACGTACATACTACATACATATCCATAGACAACGTAACTTTCTGCAGTTTTGATCTAGTTGCATGGAATGTCCTACTGCTTGGATTTGTCAGGCCCAAATTTCCATGTGCACAAAGACATCGATCAAAAACATTAAACTTTCTCAATCCGATCACAAATTGTGGTAACAAAAACACACACGCTGACTCAAAGAAAACATGGCGGTGTGGCTCCCGACAGAACAATATCTATTGGAACATGGCTGACCTGCTATCTACATGTTGGTTTCGGAGCTGTTTGAGTTTAATTTTGTGGCTGAAGGCACCCCTACAGCACCACACGCAGCTTCCCATAGCATGGATGTCCCCATTGATGGGACCACACCAGGTGGTCACCACTGCCAGCCATAGGCTGCCACCGAGGGACATGGGAAAGCGCGGTAGTGCTGGCGTGGGTTCCTCAGCACCGAGAGGATTAACACGGAAAACATCTCAAGCAGTAGATGAACATCTATCTATAATAGGTAGCTAGATAGGTAACTACTGTAGATGATCCTATCATTGAGATCTGAAATCTTTTGATCCTATCTGAGTCATAAGAGTAGGTAATTAGATAGGATCATATCTTTGCTGATTCTGGATCATATCTTTGGTGATTTCTGTAGATACGGCTAGATTGTTTGAGACTATGATCATGGTTGTTCTATCCCCTTCTTGTTGTTGCACATTTGAACTGCTGATGGACATCTTAGCATGTGCTGGTGAATGAGGTCAAACATCACGTAAGCATCCATGATGGCGATGCTGATGGACAAATATGACAAACCATTCTGCACGGGCAAGGATAACATGTGCCATTGATCCGGATTCTCAAAGCTCGATCCATTCACATCAATTATTGGTGGGGCCACAACTGGTTGGCACGGTTGAATGACTGCAAGCTTGTTGCAGTTCAATATGGCCTTGATTGTTCCTACCACCATCGACATACCTTCTCTTATAGGCATACCTCCAAACACTGCCTGTAGCGCCACAGAACTCATACTTTGGTGCTACACTGCCCCAGGGCATCCGCCGATGGTAGGCTTGGCTGCATCTCAGCGTCTGTCTTTGACAAACTCACGACCGGTGGGCCTCTGGCTTGCCTGTAAGCGACACAGCGGTGGTGGGTGCAGCAGTTCCACATATGGGAGACGTTGGAAGCCAAACGTTGGTGTTTTTCGATTGGGACCACTCTGTGCAAACGTGGAAACGAATAAGTACTAAGCGTACATTGGAGCACCATTTTTCAGGGGACAACTTTGAGTTCAATCTTGGATTTCCAGGGTTTATATGCCCGTTGTGTTGAGGAGAGGTTGAATTCGCTTTGGCAATTAGTGGTGTTGCCCTGATTTGCTCCACTAATCACTGTAAATCTGCTTGTCTTGAAACCCATGAGCCACTGTAAACTCTCGGTGTTAAATCTATTCGACTGGTAACACAAGCATTCTGGATTCTGGCCTAAACCCATACTAGTCCCCAACCGGTGCTTCATGGCAGCTGCAGTAACGATTTTCTCATCGCTGCGGTGTTAAGGAAACCTTTGCAATGCCTCCACTTTACCAATCGCCTTGAGGTTTCCTATCCTTTCAACCTGGACGCCCATCAATCTTCGCGCTGATGCTCTGAAGGAAGAGCAAGAGTCAACCTTTGTCAAACTGGTGATGATCAATCAACCAGCACCAGCTGGGATTTGCTGCTGGGACTATGGGTTCCACCAGCACCAACCCCTCCGATCTGAGACCAGAAACATCTCTTGATGGATGGAATAGCCAAAGCGCTTGCAGAAAGAGGCATACCTAGGATCAAATGTAGGAAATCGCACCCACTGTGGCAGCGGCACCCTTACCTAGGACAAAAGCCAAACAGCAACTGAGATTTTTTTGACAGAATCAGGGGCCAGTTCATGATTTTTTCAGCAGTTTATCTTCAATTATCACATATGATCAATAATCAATTGATCATATCATTAACCATTGACATCAATTATGTAAATGCAATTAATTAATCAATCATTTATGTCAATTATTGATATTATCTTTGATCTTATCAACTATTAATTAGCCACTCATTAAGCGTTCGTCACTATTGCGATGTCACAGCTAGTGCCTTTCTTCATTGATAGACCATTGGAAACAGCAAATGTTGGTTAATGTTGGCTATCTATAGCTATAGTAATAGTAGTTGTTCGTTCTCTATAATTAGTTATAGTAGTTGCTGGTTCTGTATACTTAAAGCAGTTGGTCCTACTGTACTTTTGTTGGCCCAACATGTAGAGGCAGGATAGCTAGTATACTTGTAGGGACCGCGGAAACTCACCACCGCTTCGACACTGCAGGGAATAGCCCAGGTTGTAACCACTCATGATTGTTGCTCAATATTACCTATATGGTTGTTGATCAAAATAGGGGTACCCCAAAGCATCAGAATCAAACATGGGTAGTAACAAACCAACCTCTTCACGCTCCCTTGGTGTTGTTTGTCTCCCGATGTTTCACGGTGATGAAACAATCAGCCGATATAATCAAGATCATCATTATCATTATCATCATCATCATCATCATCATCATCATCATCATCATCATCATCATCATCGTAACAACAGTTTCAATGTTCTGCTTGGTGTTGTTGCTGTTGGTGTTCTAAGTGCTGTTGATTTTCGGGTTATTATGCCCGATGTTGTTGACCCCACTGTTGTTACTATGTTACCTTGCCTGCTGTCATTACCATTTGTGGTGTGGTGAAATATCCCTGGCATCGCTGCCGTTGTCTTTGTTGATCAGGTTGTGTTTTCTAAGCATTTGCTAGTATTGGCCACTATTTAGTGTTGTCAAACATCTTGTTCAAATATGTTCTGCTTACGTTGGCTATTTCATTAGCTATGGCTATCATTGTCATTCGATGCTATACTTGGCCATGCATTTCATTGGCAGCTTATTGTTCTTGTTGCTGTTACTGCTCCAGCATTGTGAACGTCCTAACAGTCGGTCACCATTCTCAACCGTTGGAGCAACTGCCAAGCATTGTTGCGGTTATTGTTGCAAATGCTGCTGTGAATACTGCTGTTCAGATTTATTTCACCAAACACCACCCCGGCACATCACGCAACGGTTTCTCGGAACAAGGTGCTGCTCAAGCCTCAAAACGGGGGAAAACGCAACCGAGTTGGACAACGCAGCACCGGGACAGGTGTTTTTTTCGGGCATTGATGCAATATATGGTGTACCAATGGCATATCAATGGAAACCAATGATCAAATAGACTAAGATTAGGTTCATGAATGTTCATGATATGTCAAAATTAAAAGTCTTGCCAAAAGAAAGGATCCAAGCGGTAGGCATGCACAAGTAAGCTGGTTCAAAAACAAACACAACTCTATTGCAGAGTCTGGAATATAAAGTAAACCATTGTGATAAACTAAACCATTGTGACAAGGTTACTGTACTCTTCAGTAAACGACCATGATAAACACCCATGATTCTCAAAAGATCTCTAAAACAACCATACATCAATTCTGACATCAATCCCCAATCTTTACATGACATAAATCGCCACTATCATATATTTCACCTTTCCAAAAATTATTGTCCACCAAACAAACGATTCAACTAGCACTACAACCAGCATATACCAGCACTGGTAACCACCACTACTTCCAACCAGCTGCTGCAACATTACGATCATCAACCACCACATTCCTTCTAACCAGCATTCAGATCCATCAGCCCACTACTTCCAAACCAGCATCACTTCACCACGTGAGTGCCAGCCAGTCCTCCAAGGGACACTTCTGCGTCGCCTTTGGCCTTCAGGAAACCGCCCGTGCTGATGCTGGTGGAGGTCCCAGCGACCTCCACGGGACCCAGCTCGATGGCCAGCAGGGTGAGGTTGTCATCTGCTTCCTGGGCAACCAAGGGGCCCCGCACGGGTTGAGCAGTGGCGATCAAACGGTGATTCTAACCGCAACAAAATGCGTTTGCAGTTCTAATTGTGATTCGAGCTTTGCAGTTCTAACCGCAACATATCTAAATGATTCCAAATGGCTTGAGGGTTGACCACTGGTCGGCTGAAAACAATGCTGAAACTGCACAAATCCAGCGGCCTTTTCGATACAGTAGTGGAGAACTGATTCCAGCAGCTCGCCCAAATCTCCAGGTTCTTTGCAGATGCGATCCACCGCCTGCTGATTGCCTTGGAGCTGGCAAGGACGCCCCCAATCGTTAGCTAAGTCGGTTCGTAACTAGGTGAATTGACCAACCATAGGGCAGGTAACCAACTTAGCAACTAAGCAACTACAATCACCCAACTAGAATCAATCAGTTCGGAACTGTAGTTGAATAACTTATTCAGCAACTTGTAACTAGAGGGCGCCACCTTCTAGATGTCGGTGGGAATGGTCAATGTATGTTAAGGTTAATTATATTATTAGTTGTGATAAGATGGTTCATGTTGACAGCATGGTAGTTCATAGTAACCCTCGAGGCAAAATGGTGTCCTGGGCTGGCTCATGTTTATGGTATTGGTACACTTGTCGCAAAAAAACGGGTTTCGAAATCAACATATATCAACAAATCATTAGTCTTGGTCATCGCCATGGTTACCAAGCAACCACCTCACCAACCAATCACCAACAAATTGGTTGGTCAATGGTGGTGTTCATTGGTCAACGGTTGATGGGTCACCATCCCCGTGGGTAGCTGATCGTAAGCTCCCATGGACCAAGGCGCTGATGGTATCCCAAATGCCATCGCATCCCAGGATCAGCCAGTCGCCACGCTTCGCAGTCCAGTGATACACCTCCGGCACACAACTCACCTCAGAGAGATGACCATGGTATTGGGGTATATTGGGGTCATGGGTGGGTTTTGGTTCCTGCTAAGCTTGAATCATTGAGAAACCATCACCGTTCTGAGTTGGTTGCCTGAAAAGACGGAGCAGGTCAGACGCAGGCTTTCTGAGAAGTGTTTGTCGATTTAGAGAGAAATGAAAAACAACGGTCTGTGATGAAATTACTGCCTACGGTAGGCTGGTGTGATGTGTAATTTGTGAGACTTGTGCCTCAAGACCCATTCGATACACTCATGTGAGATCTGATCAAACCTGTCCATACAATGGCCCAACCCCTGGAATCACACCGTATACCATTTATATGAATTTATGGACGAGCCCGGTTGAATGTTCCCTGCTCAAAAAAGACTCGCTGTGCCAAGCCACTTTCGAGGGCTCCGCGGGTGTCATGGCTTTGAAGCCAAACGCTCCCAGAGCACGACTGCATGCCAAAGTTCCATCGATTCGGTCCTGCGCTCTGGGACCACTGGGGGGTCATCTGTTCTCAGTTTGGTTAATGTGTCGAACCCAAACCCTCTCTGAGATTGGCACCATGCGCGTTTACTCACAGATCTATTGAGACTTCCTCGTTGCTAGTCTCTCGGCCACTCAGACAACTGGCTGTCTGGCCAATGAAGGAATGTTTGACAGTTGTTGTACAGCTGATTGGCATCTTTGAAAAAACATACGCACTGCTAAGACACAACGTATTGCCTTCCTACCATTGGCTATTTGAATCGATTTGAATGGGCCGGTTTGGGTCATCCTCTAGGATGGCCGAATAAGTTTGCCTTTGGTACAAACATGTACGAACCAATGCATAGAAACACTTACCCACTACCCACTGCTTTTCTTGAAGGAGCCCTTATTCATTTTTACGCTAGTCATAGAACCTGTGAGCTTGCGTCATGCATAAACAAACCAACCAGCCAGCCAGCCATCTAGCCAGCCAACCAACCCATCAATCGCAAAATAATCGCCCCAAAAATCAAACAGGCTAAACAAGCGACATAACGAGGCTACATATATTCAGTTTGGGGGCTTGGAGCATACTGTGGCTTTGTCCATACCAAATCACTTAAACCCACTTGAAACCTCCAAATCACAAACCACACAATTGTTCGACCATCATTGTTGCTGATTGTCCCCTATATCATTTACCAATTTTAATGGCTATAACATGCTCTAACCACATGAACCCCCCAGCTGCCCTGGCAACCTCCCCCCTCGCCTCCTCGCTGACAGTGCCGCCTGCGGCCTGGATCCGCGCACGTTCCTCCGGGTCGCTGGGCCGGTGGTCGCGCGTGACCTCCAGGCTCTGCGTGGCCTTGCGCCACAAAATGGCCCGCGAGTCGCCCAGGTTGGCCACCTCGATCGATCCCAGGAGGCATCGCGGATGGCGATTGGCAGATGGATTTTGATGGTTGACATGATCACGATGGATCATTGTGGATCATGGTTATCATTGATTGTTGACCTCAAATATGTTTGATCATTATGTTCGTAGTTATCATATATGGATGCGGCTGGGGTATTTTCTTTTTTGCGAGGCCCATCGTTTGAGGTGGATTCCTTTTATTCCTTGCCGAACAAGTAGCCTTCTGGCAGGATGGTCTGGGGCTATGCAACTTTGTAGTCTGCAGATCGCATCAAACAACATGAGCCAAACATGATAGGGGTAGTGAATTGATTAAAACCACTATCAGTAGTTATTTGATGTTATTTGCAACGAATCAAACAACATGAATCAAACAACTTGGTAAGGACTCACACCAAGTAGTAGTGAACTCAGTTTTTTTTTGCCGTCCACTTTGTCAGCCCACCAAGGCGCAGGCTGCGGGATACGGATGCAACCAACCAGTGAATGGTTTATCCATTTTTTTGAGCTATAGCCACGTGATTATCATGCCCCAAGGAAGTGAGCCCTCTGCTACAGTTGCAACAACTGCTTCATCTGAACCATTGGCCGTCCTGGGCGTGGTGAAACAACCAAAAATAGGCTGTTGATTGCTGAAATCTTGTTATTTGAAAAACAAATAGGATCATGATTGGATGTTTCAAGATGTTAAGTGATGACCCAAAGGTAGGGCTTGGTCAACATGTGCACCGTACCAACTGCCAACATTCCTAAATCATTGGAACATGACTGGGCATCGAAAAGACTCCTTTACACCAGCAGGACAGCACTAAACATGCATGGGGGTCAGGACTCCACCTCCCATAGGACACCAGTTTTGCTTCAGCAAGCTGGCCAGCATCAATGAGGACTTACCAACGATCTGTTCATGGCTCCTGCAGCACCTGCACCTATAGCCGGGTGGTGGATGGGTCGTGAGTCGGACCAAGGCACCAGCAAATTTACGCCGTCGTGACTGCCGTTCTCCTGGACTTTCGCAATGGTGGCTGTGGTTCCAGCCTCACAGGGGATGAAGCCACTGCATGAGCATCAGCCGTCGGCCTATCCCTCTACCTTCAACGTGTCTCTTCACCATCCATTCATCCTACCAGATCAAGTCCGATTCATCTATCAGTCTATCTGCCTATCTAATCCGTCTATCTGCGGTCGATTTGTCTAAAGATTTACTTACGTGTATATATGCATATATATAATTCTATATCTAACCTAATTATTTCAAGCTATCTCGCTATTTGGCTCTATATCCAAACATGGACGGCTCCTTGCTAAGGACAATTGATTGCATGGTCCTGCTGCCGAGCCCACTCCTCGTTTTCATGAGTACAAACACCTCTAAATGCAATGGGCAACCTGATGTGGACGGATCTTTGACAACATACTGACGTGGACGGATCTTTGGCATCATACTGATGTGGATGGATCTTTGAAATCATACCTGCTTAGGACTAGTGAACGCAACACAACGGCACGGCGCAGGCAGCGCGAGACTCGTCTCGCCTCACTCCCTTTGGGCAAGGCCGTGCGTAGGGCGTCGTCGCAGTCGGTGAAGGCTTTCGTCAAGGACGCTGCGTCACCGGCGGCACTCGCATGCAACGGCATGCCTTGCGGTGGCGGAGATCGGTGGAGTGATGGCACCCTGATGTAGTATGGTGAACTGAGGGTTGTAGATGTTAATGATGGCTAATGATGGTGAACTGATGGTTGATTTAAAGATAATGATGGCTAATGGTTAAGGTGTATGGTTATAATGATTGGTTACAGAATGCTATAGAATGACAGAATGAAGGAATCATTTTCATCTGTAGAATTCCTTTCTCATATGCAAATGTGGCAAGTGATTCTCCTAGAAGCCAAATATCCCATGTTCTACCAGTAATAGGTAAACCATGTTAAACCCGCTGGATATTCCACTTCCAGGTTGGTTTACCAGAGTGTAATTCTCATCATGGCGAATCAACCCCTGCTACACGTTCAACCACCAAATGACATCAAATGACGGCAGGCGCCTTCCGATCAGCCCACGGTTGGTGCAAGGGGTGCAACCAATGGAACAAAAGGTGTACCATCGTGTGGGCTGTGACAATAGGCTTGTATCCCCCCAGCAACAGGGCTAAGAAATCAATACAAATCATCTATAATTAGTGATTGGTTCCGTTGTTGAAGAATGAATTGTGTTCCCAGTTGATCACACATGCCAGCACTCAAAAGGATCAAGAGCCATAGTGATGAGTGGCCACTGCTCCAAGCGGAGTCCGGTCACACCCTTACTGTAATAATTCATTCCAACAAACAGTGGTGAGTCAGTGGATATGTCACGAAGAAACACTAGGGCCTAGGGACAGTTGTAGCCACTTGAGGCAACAATGCGGATATACTTTGCAGCAACCCGACCCTGCAAACAGATTTGCCTGTTTGTGAATGATTTATGCAGCAATCATTCATCCTTTAGGGAAGCTGATGGTCCGATGATACTTCCGCTGGGTGTTCTGTCGTCCTTCTTGGTTGATTGAAACTTCCGGCCGCTGACACTGACATCCTCCGCCCAACAAGGCTTCAATTAATCATAACCTGACAGCATTGTGGACCACCATTGCTGCCTGGCTATACCATCAAACAAATCCCAATTTGATGGGTCAATCGGCCCCATGCGTTGGTTGTAAGCAAGCATGATCACCAGTCTATCAACCCAAACCACCTTGTTTGCTAACCCTAATTCCAACTTTTTCAGATTTCCCTTAGTAGCAATTTTGCTGACCAAGGACAAGAATCAAACAGAACATTTAGGCACCCAACATGGTGCAGAACCGAACCGGGTCTAAAACGAACATGAATGGCTCAAAACCATGGCGGTAAACCATGGTAAACCATCAACAATCGTACTTCCTGCTGGTCGGTTATACTGGTTGGTGGTTTCAACCCCTCTGAACAATATTTTCAATTGTCAATCAACCAACCATTCTAACTTTTGGGGAAACCTGACCAAGGTCAATCAAACCACCAACTGTAGTAGTTATTTATCCATTGTTGGACTTAGTATCCCCTATGAACCAGTATGGGTGTTTCTGAAAATAGGGGTATGCCTAAATCATCCATTGACAGTCATTTATAGTAATAAACCAGTCATTTTTTGGGTCCCCCATTTGAAGCCACCGTATCAATTCATGGTCAAAAACCCCTCTAAAACCCCGGCGTTCTCCAACACCGGGGAGCGTTCTGCGCAAAATGCCGCTGCTTCATCTCCAAGGTGTCCGTCAAACACACCACAAAGGCCACGCTCTTGGTCCAGCAGGTGGCAGTCTTCGAAGTTGTTCCGAAGACCCTGGCCCAACTGGAGGTAAACAGGGCCGCCAGGGTGGCTTATAAGCGTGGTCAATAGCCCTATTACGACCTATAAGTGGGTTATAACCGTGGTAAATCACTTTTTGGGGCTCCCCCAAGTTGAAGAAACCATCATATGGGCAGCTTATCCCGTAGACTCACATGCTTAGCAAGCAAATCTCACCAATGTTGATCAGCTGATGTCATAGTGACTGACGAGAAAACACCACGCATGAGACAGTTATGCTGCATGGTTGCCACACGGTTGTTAGTTGCTTATGTTTGCCACTTGTGGTGAACCAAAGACACTATTTTGATCTATTGCAAGTTAGCTAGTTCGCATATATTTGGTTACAACTACAGTACTCACTCGTAGTTCCTCAACGTTCGCCATAAATCCTTAAGCTTGGGTGCATGAATAGCAGCACCCCGGAACATTCCACTATATTTAATTTTCACAGGGAAACCATCAATGGTGACCATGATTGACCATAAGTAGCCATAATTGTCACCTGTTATTCCTTCCTGAGTTTATTGATGATATATTGACCATCACTAGGCATTCTTCTGCATAGCCATTCTCCACCATTGAACGGTGACCAGTATTGACCATCCCTACCCTTCCAGTTACCTCTCTACAGTGGTAACCAGGCAAGTCAAAGTAGGGACGGCTCCCTCTTATATAGGTAACGGGAAGGGTAGGGCATGTTTATCAACTTAGATCAGGCAGAAGGGACTACTGGTCCAAACCTACTCCCCATCGCTCCTGCATGCACGCTACCGCTGCGCGCCCCAGCTTTCCAGCGCTGCGTTGCAACGCAACCGCGGTCACAGGCATGGGCAAAGGCATGGCGCGGCCCCAGGGTTTCGGAGAGTAAGCAGCAGTTCTCAAGCCGTGGGGAACCCCCAGAGCTGCCCAGAGGTGAGTCTAAGATGTTAGGTCAACAAATCAGGGATCTGACGCATTTGAATATTGGAGAAACGCTAACTTTTTGGGGTATATTGTGTGAGCTTTTTGCCCAAGGGTGTGACTCTTCCGTACGACTGCAACAATGTGAATTCCTCATCTGAATTCCCGAACGAATTGGTGCTCAGTGCGGACTTCCCATTCTCGGATCAAATTCCAAATGTCTAACTCGTAGTTTCTGAATCTTAATCACGTACCATCAAAACGGATCAAATTTCAATCGGAATCGAAAGCTCTGCTTGGTGTCTCACTGCCCTGCTTCTGAAGCGCTTTCTTTGACCCTGGAGCTTGTCACCCTCCAACATGCTCCAACACGCTGGCCAGTGAAGGTTGAGGCGAAACAGCGAAGCGGCAGTTGTCATGTGAGCCATCAACAAAACAGCAAACATCATGACTAATACGGCTGGCAATGGTTGATAATGGTTGATAATGATCAATACTGAGATGCTTGATGATAATTGCTGATCTTGATCAATAGTTGATACTGATCAATAGCATAGTGGTAGGTAATCGCTAATGCTGGTCAACAAGTATTCATAGTGGTCAATGCAGGGTTTTATTGCTTAGTAGCTTAGCAACGATTCTGTACTGGTTGATGATGATCGATGATAAAACATAATTGGGAATCAAAGGCGTTGATGTTTGACACAATCACCAGCAGGGATAGTCACCATTGATCGCGTTTCTATTCGTTAGAGGTTCCCACTTTTTCTGGGCCATGGGGGAAGCAAAGGACCACGCGCACGGGCGTCTGCATGGGTGGGGTGGTTTATTACAAACTGGCCAAGATCTCCAGGTCAATGAGGGTCACAAGTTGATTCCAGGTCGTATATACCCTCCTTAGCTGGCAATGGCGAACCAAACATCTCAACTGGACACGACTGGAGTCAACGTTCAAAGCATTGCAATGTCATTCTCTGGTACTTGTTGGCCTGGGCCAAACTTGGCATTTGTATATGCATGTGTTAGTATTTTTCATATTTGTTCATTCCGGAAACGCCACGAAACTCCCAAAACATCCTTGAGCTGGTCCTTAAGCAAGCAACATCAACCAACCGTTCCAGGCGCAACATTAACAGCTGGGCAGGCTCTGTGGATTTGACCAGCGCGCTTCAGGGTCCGTCAGGTTGCAGTTTTTGCCCCCTGGAAAGGTTTGGTCAACGAGTGCCACCCACAACGAGCTGACTCCACGGAGTGCATGATTCATTTGGTCTGCCGTAGTTCTCTGCTGCTTTCCCGTGGCGGTGTGTTCCAGTCCATCAGTGTTGCTGGCTCCGTTCGACTCACCGTCAATGGCCAGTTCCATTGGAATGGCTCTGCAGTGTTACACGCTTCCAAGGCTCTGGTTTCGTTCCACTTCGGGAAGTTCCAAGACCTTCGGCCGTTGAGCACCAGTGTCAGCCAGGTCAGGATAGCAGGATAGCATCTGCACATCCCCAGGGCCTCAGGGTCCATGTTATTCACCGACCGCAGAATGTGGCCCTGGTACTTGTGATAGTTGGCCGCAGGGAGGAATCCATGTCACCGGGAAATCGTTCCCTGAACACCTCTTTGAATCTCTTTGATATGTACAGTGTTCCTTCTTCTTAGGGCTCATCTTTTCCTCTGCAAATCCATTTGGAATGGCTCAGCTCATCTGCGGCTCGGCTTGTGCTCCATCTCGTGTGCGGCAAATCATGCGACCTTTCAACCATCGCAGGATACGCGGCCGGGCATCTCCAAGCTTGCTATCCATTGGATGTTCCGATGACGGCGACTTGGCATGGCCCATCACTGCACCGATCAGCGGGCAAAGTAGTAGTCCAAAACATCATCGGGATCAACCCAAGGAACTCGAGCAGCCTGTCCTAGGGCTGAAAGCAAGGTGGAAACAACACGCTATCTGCCATGTTTTTCAAATCTAATCTATTCAGTCTAACCCTATCTATCTATCTATCTATCTATCTATCTATCTATCTATCGATCCATCGATCCATCGATCTATCTATTCTATCCATCTTTCCATCTATCCATTTATCTATCTATATATCCATTCATCCATCCATCTATTCAATATTACCTAACCTAACATGATCTACTTATTTGTCTATCTATCTTATCAGTACTCTACTCTACTCTACTCTATTCATAGCTAGTCCAAGTGAATCCAACTGAATCCATCTCAATCCATCCATGTCTATCCATGCAATCCTAATCCGATCAAATCTACCTAGATTCTGCATCGGGTGATGTAATAAAAATGTTGGAACATGGTGGAGCATGACAGGGTCAATGGATCTTATCTTTTTCCTACCTGGAGCTGATGACATGGAGACCACAACCAGCAAAGGGGGTAAGGAAAGCAGGTACCCCAAAGAATAGTCCAACTGTTGGGTTGTTCACCTACACATCTGTTGGTACAAGTTGACCCATAGCCAAATGAATGTGCAGTGTGTTCATGGTGCACAGCTATGAGGTAACATTGGAACCACCAGTAATCACCATCTTGAAGTGGGAAACTGATCATCTTCCTCTTTGTGGAACAAGTGGGTGGTTTCAGAATGAGGTGGTAGCCATCTTACCCAATTTTTGGGTCGCTGGCTTTGGGCCATGTCCATCTCTCTCAATTACTCCCAAGATGGCTAAGATTGTGTAGTTGTATCGATTCCTGCAGACATTACAAATCGGCACGGAAAAACATTCTAGAACTTACAGTAGATTATACATTTTTACAAACCGACATTGGTGCCCTCAAGAATAATTCAAAAGAAAAAGGTCACATCAAATGGTGGCTTCTCAAAATAGGGAACCCCAAAATGGTTTGTTTATCACTATAAATAGCTCATAAAAGATGATTTAGGGCTACCCCCAGCCGCTAAGAAAGCACCCAATCTCGAGGCCCACCTCGTTTCCACCCCCGGTTGCGGCTGCGCCCAGTTGCGCAGCCATTGCACCGGGCGCCAGGCTCGAATCCGCGCAGGTTTCGTCGCCGGAGGGATGGGTTCAGTGACCTGGGAGGTGGCGGCTTCCACGGCGAAAGAAAGACATGTCAACCATCAGAAACCTGTCTGCATATGCATATGTATATGCATATGTATACCCAATGTGTCAAATAGCTATAAATATCTGGTTATGTACATATATCTATATATACATATATGTATATATCTCTATATATATACATATAATCATGCAAATAACTGATTCTATCTGTGCAACTGTCAAATCTCAATTAGAAATGCATAATTTAGGCAGCATCAAAATCGCTTGAGCACTCTCCAGTTTATGCTGGGCGAACGGTGAAAGGTTGGTGTTTCCATGATGGAGAAACAAATACACTTCCGCAACCCAAGTAGCAAATCAATATGTGACGAGTACTGCAGGGAATCAACCTTGGTGCTTTGGCAACTTATCACCTATCACCATGATCATTTATGATCATTATGATCAGCAAGCATCATGATTGTACACCATTGTAATGGTGAGATTTGTTGTCGTCGACAAGGGCGTTGAAAAATGGTATCTCATTATGTTGAGAATTTCCTTCATACAGGATATGGTAGTGCAACGAGAAAAAAAACAGTTGGTTGTATCTCAAGTAACCCCCTCCTCTCCAATATTCACATCGACGACCCCCGCTCAACCCTTGGATTCCCTATATATATCTATACTAAGCCGGGGGCGGCCACTGGGTATTGAGATTACTTGATACCTTCATAGACCAAGATCAGCCATAGCTATCATCCATGATCAAATGAAACATTGATTATTGGTTTCAAAAACTCCATTCAAAAAAGGTCGTGTTCGGATATATTTTGATCTACCTGGCATAATGCAAATATCAAATAAAAACCACTATCAGTGTCTTTTCATACCACCATATAAACCACGCTATAGGCCACATAAATCATATAAAACTATATAGTTAAATCATTAGACAACAATATCAACCCATATCAAACCATTATAAAATCATATAAAGCCAGATAAGATCTAAAATCATGGGTCGCTACCATGCCATCGCAAATCTCTTTGATGATCCGAGACACGCTTGGCACAACCAACAGCTTCGGCGCTGGCTTCGCCGGAGAAGTCGTCGGCCTGAAGGGTCGGTCAACTCGGGTCATGTGAAGATTACGTGGTGATTTAGAGATTTTGAAGTGACCCCGGTTGTGATTATGATGACTTTTGTCAATTGATAATCTCTAAATCACATAATCATCACAATTGACCCGGATTATGATATGGTTATGATCATTGTGTTGAGGGACTAATCAATTATATGATTATGATCTTTTTAAGAGACGATTGTTTTAGATCGTTTGTGAGATCATAATCTAGAAAACAAAGCAACCATCGGAACTGACACAACATTGTATCATGCACCATTTTCCAGCATCTCTGCGCACAACTAATTAACACTATTGTTGTATAGATGAAGGGGTGCACAAAGTCTGAAAGTGTATACGCAAACCGTCAGTTCCTGACAAATGATGATGAGAATGTACATGCATTTACGTGAGTGCAAAATTATAATGATGCTAAAGTGGCGCGCTGTGGGCGAATCCACTGACCTTTTTGCCCAATAGTTGATTGACTCTCCTCTTGGAATTGGCCTTTTAGCTGTGTGTAGCAAACGTTGTTAAATGCTAAACACAGAACCTAGGGCCAAGAAACACCGATAGCTTGGGAGGCGGTTGAACTGGATGTTCTCTCCAAAGCTCATGGAGGAACGTCCGGACCGCCCGTAGCGGATGTGGCTGAATATTTATTGGAAGCAACTGGACCAGTGGTCCGACGGGCGTGGCATTACTCAGGACAAAGTGAACATTCTTTCAAATAATCTTACTGGTGGTCCTCCCTGCTCCGCTTTTCTTTGCTGCTCTTTGTTTGCTCGTGATTTTCTTCAATCGCATGATCCTGAGGTTGCGAGTACGGCACTTCAGTCTCAATTCTTTCCTGCAAAATGTTTGTTTCACTTAGTTTTCGCTTGGACTGACTGGCTTGTGTAAAGATATTCACTTGAATTTTGCCAACCATCCCTACCAACCGCGAAGAAATTCTTGTGTCGTAGTGACATCTAATTCTACCTCCAATCCTGGCCAACTTCCTGATATCATCACATAAATGACTGTTAATGTGAATCAATCATATTTGTTAATCAATTGCAATATCAATCATCTCAATATCCTTGCGAACGTTGTACTGCTAACCACAATATCCTACTATGACTCTCACTCACGGTATATAATTCACACTGCATCAACAGTCAATATCAAATAAGTACTATATCATACTATATTAGATGCCTGTCGATATAGTAAGTCAGTACCAATCATATACGTACGATCCATCAATATCAATAGCATCGATCAATACCAATAACATTATAGCAACCACACCTCAATACCTTCAGTGTATTGGTAGTTATCAATATATCAGTGAATGCTTATGATGACCACATAGCAATCATACATCAATCATATATCAGTAAATGTTCTCGACGGCGTGGTATATTGATCGCATCACACATATATATATATATAAATATGTAAATATATATATATATATATATAATAATAATCATAATCATATATCATTCATATATCACTGTGGTACATCATGTATTATTTATGTACCATAGCACAGTGATGCGATCCGCACGCCATGGCTGGTCATCCGCTAACGGCGCGCTGCATCGCGAGGACCTCGTCGCGTTGGCAGGGCCCAACACTATGCCGAGGTCGCCTATCAGCGCGCTGGGAGTTCAACACTTGGCATCTGAGGGTCATGACTGGTTGGTGGTTGAACCATGGGTAGTTTTACTGGTTAATAATGGTTAATACTGGGTAAAAACATATTTCATACTGGTAAACCGTTGTTAAATATCCTTAACATCTAATAATGATCAATATGCTTGTTGGTGGTTTCAACCACGCTGAAACGGTTCATAATTGTTAAATATGGTTAATGGTATTCAAGAATGATCATTCTTGGTTGGTGGTTGAACGACCCCGTCATTAAAAATATTTATCAACCAACCAACCGACTAATTTTAATCACTATTAATATAGTAGCCAAACTATTAGGTCAATCACAATGGAAAAATATGCGCAAGTCAACCAACCAACCAACCAACCAACCATTTGTTAATACATTCGAGCTGTGTCCAAAAGGTCTTGCTTCTGGGAAGGTCGTAACAAAGTACTTACGCCATGGCTTACGCTAGCCAACGCACGCACAGGGTTTACTTACGCGAGGACCAAGGGCTTACGAGGGGCTTACGCCAAAGGTTTTGGATGCGCGGCCACAACACCAGCTTACGCGACAGTTGTTGCGTTGCAATCACTGAAGTTAAATAGCCAATTTCCAGCTTACGCCAGACCTTACGCCACTGCAGATGTTGCAAAAAGCTTACGCGGGCTTACGCCCACCAGGGTTTTCCTTACGCCACAGGTCGTTATTGCCACCCCCTTAAGAAACATAAATGATTAGGTTTTTAGCGTGGCTCATTCGGGAAAATCAAAATGTTTGAAACCACCAACCAGCCAAGATGGGTTTCGGGGCTACCTTGTGCGCTTGTCAGAAGTATTGTTACTCGATTCACAAACCAGTCTTCATGGTCAATGATGGTAGTGGTGGTTTGGGTAATGCTGTTTTCATAGAGGCTGTTAATATGAAACATCAAATATGATTGCTGTCTATTCACTGTTAAGTTTTGCTGATCATTGTTGATTGTACAGTAGTCACTGGACGCATCTATGCGAAATTCAACCATTCAACCACTAGTGACCATCTACACGTCACTGCCATTATCAACCATTTCCATCGTCATCGTCTACAAAGAATCATCATTAACCATCATTTGCCACTCGCAACCAATGGTAACGACGGGTAAACATCAATTAAACACTAGTGTTGAACATCAATTGTTAAACTCACTAGTTTTATTAACTCAATTAAGAAGTTTTAAGTATTAACATCAACTAAACATCCATAAACCTTGCTAATAGTTTCAACTGTACTCAATTAAACACCAAAAAACCAAGTACCGCATCAATTAAACACCGATCAAACATCAATTAACCTCCATCAGTTGGTTTAACCAACATTAACCAGCATTAACCAACAATAACCATCCTTATCAACCATCATGCGACAGTTCACCATCAGCTTAGCTTCCAGCCATGCCCCAACGGTTGATCCGCCTTCGCAACGCTCTGCGGCTGGTGCGGCTTGCAGCCTTCGGTTCCATTGTGCCACCACTTCCTCCCACACTGAGAGGTCCATCTCCTGGGAGCCATGACAGCCATGAGACTTGAAGCCATGGGAGTTCATTGAAGTTGCAGGTTGGTTGGTAAGTAGTTGGATGGATCATTGGAAGTTCATTGAAGTTGAAGTAGTTGGATGGATCATTAGATGGCTGATGGTTTGTTAATAAGCCTTAACATGCAATGGTTCTAACCATGGGCCTCAGAGCGCAGCTAACCAAGGAACCAGTGAACCATGTAATCATGTTGAATATCATAGTTGGTTAGAGACATGGAAGTTGAAGCCAAGAATCTGGTTCATAGCCATGAAGTGTGTCAACAATGATGGCTGATGGATGCTACTGGGTAGAGGCAAACAGAATGGTACAGCAAACAATGGCCAAAAAAAGTAACCAGGTCAACAATTTTCGCAAGGGTAAATCATGGTCAGACTTGCTATTATAGCGGTTGATCATGAGCAGTAATGACCCATGATTCAGAATGGTTGGCAATGGTTAAGATATGTTGAGATGATGATGGTTAACTATAATCTTCAGCAACGGTTGGTTGTTAATACTAGTCAAACATCTTTGCTACATATTCATGGTAGTGGGGGATTCTTATGCTCAAGAGCTCGGTGATTTATGCAGCTTTTTCAAGCGGCGAAGGATCGTTTACATGCCTCAGTAGTGGTGGGCTCACAGCTGGTCAAGGGCCCACCCCGAACGGCTGTTCACATCAATGACCAGTCACTAGTCCAACAACGTTGGAATGACCATTAAATCCCGCATATCCCGACTGGATACCCTCTGGTAAACAAACATGGCAATGGAAAATCCACTATGTATTGGTGTTTTCCTAGGGATTCACTACAAAATATGACCAAAATCCATTGCCAGGTTAGTTTACCGGAGGGTACCCATTTTGCGGATGGTTCAGATTTCAGATTGACACATCCCCATATCTCCTAACCATGACATCTGGATGAACCTGAAATCGAACCTATAAATGAAACCTGCCATCACTCCAGGATGAACAGAATTGCACCGGTTCCCCTACGGTTCCCTTGGAAGCAATTCAGCAGGAGGATTGGGTCGATCAACCAGCAGGATAGACAGTCATCAATTGATTGTCATACTCCAAAGTTATGTCAAATGTAAGTGTTCTGACCTTGGTTGCTGGATGATGATTTCCAAAACAAACTGGGGCGCAAATACCGAAGTTGTCATGAATCATCATAAATTTGCCATAACAAAGCATTGTGAACCAAAACTATAACTAAGCACTATTAAACCATCAACATCAATCATCATCATAGCTAGTCATCATTCATCATTAACCATGGTTAACCATCAATAACGACAACATCAATCATCATTTAACCATTGTCAAACCATCAATCTGGGCTGTTCTAAGCACACTTTTGAGCGAACTCACCCGCGGCTGCTCGGACCCCCAACCTTCATTGAGCCGTCGAACATTTCCTTGGGCGCCACTGCGTAGGTCCCGTGGCGTTTCGTCGCCGTTGGGTCACTCGCCTTCTCCAAAAGCTCCTGGAGACGGCGCTGGAATCTCGGTGGAAGCCAAGCATGGCTACCAGTTGCACCACTCCCAAAGGCCGCTCCTGGCCTCCCCCCTCGCAACGAGGATACCATGGAATACCCCTGGCCTCTGGCCTTGTTCCCTCCAAACCTACAGCCAACCATTGGCACTTAGTGGTCGCAACGAGTGCGTGCATCCGTGAATCCACCAGTGGACTGCCGGTGATGCACAGTCATCCAATACCTTCGCCAGCTCTATTCCTACGATTGGTAGGTGGCGAGCCCTCGGGTGGCCATGTGCCCACAATCCAATCCACCAATCAATGTCAACGATTTGATCATTACTGATGATTGATAATTATTAATGATGATTCGTGACACCAATTAATCATTATAACCAGCATTAGAACTATGTTCACAATCAATAATGATCATTCTTAATCACTATATCACCTCGGTGTAATGGCTGTGGGTCAATACCCCGTCCTCCCGAGGGTTAGCATTCAATGAATGAGCAGCCACTAGTCTTCGTTGAGATGTTCATCCAATTTTTGGTTGGCGTCTTGTGACCCATAGACACATAGTTGGTATCTAAAATATAGTAATATAGTATTGCTGATAGTTTCCCATGTTATCAAGCATGATATCATCCATAGACCATTGGAGATGCTTGCTTAATGTCGGCTCTTGATTAGTAGGCCCCCCCCCCTCAACAAAGCTATGGTTCTCTATAAAGTGGAAACCTGTTTTTTCCTTGCCACCACTTTTTGAATTGTTTCCTTTTACTTTTTGAACCTGGACTTCGCAATACATTTCCTTTTTTTTTCCTTTACTTTCTTTCTTTCGCTCTATCTATCTCTCTCTTTCTCTCTTTCTTTCTTTCTGTCTTTCGTTGTTTCTTTCTTTCTTTCTGTCTGTCTTTCTTTCTTTCGTTCGTTCTTTCTTTTTTTCTTTCCTTCCTTCCTTCTTTCTTTCTTTCCTTCTTTCTTTCCTTCCTTCTTTCTTTCTTTCTATCTTTCTTTCTTTCTTTCTTTCTTTCTTTCTTTCTTTCTTTCTTTCTTTCTTTCTTTCTTTCTTTCTTTCTTTCTTTCTTTCTTTCTTTTTTTCTTCTTTCTTTCTTTTCTTTCTTTCCTCGCTTTCTGGTGGCTAGAAGGAAAGCTGGAAGGAAAACTAGAAGGATGAATAGGAAAGGAAAGCTAAAGGAAAACTAAAGGAAAGAAGCTGCAAGCAAGCCAAGGGCAAAAGTTTTGGTCATAATAGAGGACCATGGCAACAAATGTATAAATCAGGAACAGGCCTTTGCCTGAGCTACCCTCTTGGAAAATTGTTCAGGTCAATGTTTTTAAATGGAATTTAATAAGGGATATGATGCTTTGGGATGGCTGTGGTTTTTCAAAAGGCTATAGAAGGAAAACTAAAAGGATGAATAGGAAAGGAAAGCAAAAGGAAAACTAAAGGAAAGAAGCTGCAAGCAAGCCAAGGGCAAAAGTTTTGGTCATAATAGAGGACCATGGCAACAAAGGTATAAATCAGGAACAGCCCTCTGCCTAAGCTACCCTCTTGGAAAATTGTTTAGGTCAATGTTTTTAAATCGAATTTAATAAGGGATTTGATGCTTTGGGATGGCTGTTGTTTTTCAAAAGGCCAGAAGGAAAGCTGGAAGGAAAACTAGAAGGATGAATAGGAAAGGAAAGCTAAAGGAAAACCAAAGGAAAGAAGCTGCAAGCAAGCCAAGGGCAAAAGTTTTGGTCATAATAGAGGACCATGGCAACAAAGGTATAAATCAGGAACAGACCTCTGCCTGAGCTACCCTCTTGGAAAATTGTTTAGGTCAATGTTTTTAAATCAAATTTAATAAGGGATTTGATGCTTTGGGATGGCTGTTGTTTTTCAAAAGGCTAGAAGGAAAGCTGGAAAGAAAACTAGAAGGATGAATAGGAAAGGAAAGCAAAAGGAAAACTAAAGGAAAGAAGCTGCAAGCAAGCCAAGGGCAAAAGTTTTGGTCATAATAGAGGACCATGGCAACAAAGGTATAAATCAGGAACAGACCTCTGCCTGAGCTACCCTCTTGGAAAATTGTTTAGGTCAATGTTTTTTAAATCGAATTTAATAAGGGATTTGATGCTGCCACAGTTGCTTAAGCTCTCAGAGTTGAAGCTGTCTCAATTTCTAAGTTGCCTCCAGATTTTTCCTTGAAATGATTTGTTTTAACTTCAAAAAAATCAACATTATTTTTCAAATTTTTTACCTCCCAAAAAACAACTTTCTACAATTGAGGGCCATGCCAACATTCCTATGGGTCTGAATCGTTTTGGAAAAACTTTCTACAATAGAGGACCATCGCACTAATCAGGTGCCAACATTATCAACCAAGCCAAATGGATCTGCAAACTCAGTTCCTGTATCCCACAGCTGTAGGTTACTGTCCACTAAGCTTGTTTCCTATGACCCATATGCCAGCCGGATAATCGGTACCTTGTGAATACCGTACCATCAACAATTGACCATTATGATGGCTGCTTATAACTTTTGACCCATAAGCATATATAACAGTAGTTAATGAATTACCAATGGGTCATGTTGGTCGCTACATGTTCATGACCCATTGGTAATAAACTAACTACAGTATAATATTAATCATTAGAACTATTATTAACCAGTACTGACCATAAATATTACCATATTCATTGAGTCTAACCATTACTAATTAATGTTGGTTTCTGATCAGTGTAACCCCCCCTAAAGTAATGAAAATAGATGAAACCAACAGGTAGATACTAATCAGAAACCAACATTAACCAGTATTAACTACTGTTCATGGCCCATTGGTCGCTACCCACCTGGCCATACCCCCAGCTCCCGTTGCGAGGCCTGCGCAATGTCATCCGCCACTTGGGCCTCGCAGGTTCTCCTGAGCAGGCGCTCCAAATGGATGCTGAACCTGCCGTCGTTGTCAGTCAACCAAATATATGGAGGTTTCTCAAAATAGGAGGACCCCTAAATCATTTAGTACTAATCATTTATAGTAATAAACCATCCATTTTTTGGGTCCCATATTTTGAGAAACACCCAAATATGGAGGTTTCTCAAGCCATAGGGGGCCCAAAAAATGGTTGGTTTATGGCCATATATGGCCATAAATGGTTTAAAATAGATGATTTGGGGGTACCCCTATTTTGAGAAGCACCCACATGTTTGTAAATTGATATCATTGATAGTACATAAGAGTTGATAATTGTTAAAAAGGGTTATAGCTACCAACCAATATCAATCAAAATTGTCCATGATTAACCACTATTGGCCACTATCAACCGCTATTGGCCGGTATTAAATCGTTATTCCCCATGATTCACCAGTATGAAACATGAACTGACCGCTGCCAATTATATTGTTAATTGTTCGGTGGTTGGTTATTGGATGCTGTTGGGATGGAGCAAAGGAACCAACTCAGATGGCATGAACCAGGAAACAGCGAGCACTGAGTTGACACATGGAATTGATTCAATGCCCTATGAGATAATCCAGCATAGCCCAGGGAAGTCTGCATCACCAGGTAACCAAGAATCAAGTTGAGACTAAAATTGAGATGTATTGAGTATCCCCACCCGTTCCCTACAATTGACTTCTTCCGATCAATATCCGAACCCATTTCTGTTTCTGAAAGTATTGGCGAATGGTCATTGCTTGCATTTTTCTGATGTTGTGGGAGTTCTCCTTTCGTGTCTCCTTTGGAATCATCCTTCCACCTAAAGGTTTGCACCATTTGATTGCATGAAATCTGCCTAAAATCGATAATTACAATACCGGTGCCATTTCACTGTACAACCAGCAATTTGAATATCGCGTCGCACCACAAATACCATCCCCCGGGCAGGTTGAACCACAGGTGCCACCTGGCACAGGGACCCTCCTGGCGCTCTGTGCGCGCTGCTTCCAACGACCATCTGCGTTGAGGCCTCGCGGCCCCGAGGCCATCTGCTGCAGCAGCACCTGGACAGCTGCGGGGGATCTGCGGTGCAATGAAACCGTTCGGATTTAAGCACAGTTATACGGGATTCCATGGATTCCATATCTGGTTGGTGGTTGAACCAACCCCATGAAAAATATTAGTCAACCATCCATCTGTTAATGATTACTGAGGAAAATAATGAATGTTTGAAACTGCCAGCCAAATATGTGTATTGGGGATGCATAGTAGTTGAATTAAGGTTAAACCATGAATGGATAATAAGGAAGCTATGGTGAAGCTATGGTTGGTGAAGCTTCACCAAGATATGGTCATAGTTACCGGGGAATCCATAGTGGTTAGATAATATGGAAACATATGGTTTCCTAATGGAGAACTGCTGGTTAAATCATGATTATATACAGGTTCACTAATGGTTAATTAAGCATTGATTGACGATGGTTGGAGTGGTTAATCCCATGATGGCTAATAGTAGCAAAACTACTGGAGGATGATAGTTGATAACGATGGTGCCGGTCAAATCGAGGGGTCGAAATGCTTCATATCAATGACGGCTAAAGAAACAACATGATATTCTTGTTGTAATCAGGTAGTACCAAAAACACATTGGCTGAGGCTGAGGTAATAGCTCCAATGCTTTCGTCCCTATTATGTTGCTTGTATTCTCGATGTATTCGGCGCCATGAGTGTTCTCAAAATAGTGTACCCCCAAATCACCCATTATCAACTATTTTCAGTAATAAACCAAACATTTTGGTGGTCACCCATTTCAAGAAACATCCTCATTATTATTTATGCCCTACGTGTTTTGGAAACCCCCAGGCACTTCGTGTCGGTCATTTCTCAGTGGCATTCCCAGTGTGGACCTCTCGTCTTTAGAACATGTGATGAGCCAAGTCCTTACCGCTGTACATGCTGGTGGGAATTGTTTTGTCACTTCCCAGGATTCCCAGTGCTCGCAATATCAACTCCGAGGGTATCCGTGAAACGGTCCACTTCCACATACATGTTCTCTGTTGAAAGCCACTTCATGCAATGGTTTAACCACTTCATGACAACCACCAAATATAATTGTTTCATACAATGATTTCACTAAATAACTTCATGGTTATCCGTGACTAAAATCACAGCAATGATCGTTGAAACGACTGGGTCCCAGCACGTTCTCCAAGCCGGGGCTGATGGGCAGCTTGCTGCGTCGGGTAATCATCCTGGGCGGCTCAGGTACGCTACGAAGGCGCTGGCTGTCAGCGCCCAAAATGGGTATACAGGCAGCATATGCAATTTGTGCATAGATTAATGTTTTTCATGTTGTGTGTGTGTGTGTGTGTTTGCGTGTACCCTTTCATAGATACTTATATCCGTATATTATTAGTATGTAAGATATACTGTGTATCTTTTTGCATGTACACGTGTGCGGTTATGTGAATGGGTGCAAGACAGGATTCCCATTCCTGGATATTCTCTGAGCGCCCTGAAAGTGAAACATCAGCAAATCCCAAATCGCTAGCCCCCCAGCAAACGACGAGAACCGCAGATTTCACAAAGAAATGGATTGAAATGCTTGGCAGTGGCAACGCGTTCCAGAAACAACAGCAGAGTAGGATGAATAGGCACACGTTCATGGGAAGGGCATACTTGGCATTCATTCATCCCTTCCTATTTTAAAAACCACATCCAGAATCCCAAATCCCAAGGATGTTCCCGCATCAAAATCATGACTGTCTCCAGGCTGCCACTGAAAAAAACGTCCAGCCATGCTCACAATTGTCTGCCGCATGCCCGGAGTCCCGAACGGAGAGCCTCCTACAACAATTCTACCTACTTTTGTTTGTATTTGTATGAACTATGTTGTCGTGTTCACTGTTTATCAAACAATCATTGGAAATCATATTTCACATTTGATATACCATCACCAACCGTCATGATCAACCACTGCAATATCACCATTAATGTGTACCAACTATCAGAAACCAGTGTTCACCAGGTGCCTGTGCGACTGCGTAAAGTCACTCACATGCGCGGCAAAAGCAAAAAATGACACATGCCGAAGAACAATTGCATCAATCCGTTCTCATCACCAACTGTCAACCATTATTAGAAACCATAGACATCACTACATCACTACTAATCAAAGTTCACCCAGGTTTGTTTTCATGCGGGGACGCCTCTCCGAGGTGTTCATTAGGGTACCATGACAACGGTATACCAATTGGCTTTTAGATGCTTTCAGGGGATATACCGTGCTCTCCATCAACCAGGGCTTTAGCTTCCTCCGGGGCCACTGCGCAGCGTTTTGCCCTCGCCAAGCTACTGCCTTTCCTCCCTGCGCCTGGCCACCAGTGTCC
>VSDK01020852.1:31448-117592 GCA_009767595.1 Symbiodinium kawagutii
CCCGATGCGGCGCGGGCGCCCGCCGGCTTCAAGGCGCTGCGGGTCCTGAGCGGACGCGGCTGAGAATCGATCGTCAACAATAGGTATTGATGAATCAATGGTTGTTGGTCGATAACCGTGCACATGTTACCAATAGCAAATGTCAGTGCTAACCATCAACCATCAAACACAAACGATCAAAAAACGATTTCTCATGGTTGGCCGTTAGCCATTAACTATGCTGACCAAGGCTTGACACTAACCTTTGTTGAGCCGCTGTTGGCCACAGTTCTTCACCACCAGCTAACCGTTGTTGTCCATAGTTGTCAACCGTCATTGATAATCATCAGTTGGTTATTATGCTAAATCATTGAAAATCATTCGTTGATCATTTACCTGTTTTTATTGAACGTTGATTGTGCTTCACCACTTAGCTTACCCACCATCTGTGGCATGGCGGCCCTGTTGGGGAATCCCAATCATTGATCCAAATGCCTTTGTTAAATGAATGTGGCCATGATGCAGCAGAATTATCATCGTGAATCCGCCGGCCCTTTGGCGCGGCGTGTTTTACGTAGTCCGTCTCAGTTTGTTGATTTGTCCAAATCTTAGTTTTATCGTCAAGCCTAAATGTTCCTCCGTGCGTGACTTGGAATCGACAAGTCAAAGACTCAACTCCCACCACGATACTTTCTTCATCGTCCTTGCATGTCCTTGCCCATGAATAAGGATGAGCGCTGCCATTGGCGTTTGCACCACCTAAACATAGGGGAAATACATATTTTTCATATATTTTCCATCATATTCCACTGTGTTTTACATCCATTTTCATGCGTTTTACATTCATTTCCATGATGTTTTGACATGTTTTCCACGAATGCATTGCAGCTTTTGACTTCACCATTGCCTTGCCACGCTTTTACACCAACAAGCTTTTTACACCAACAAGCTTTTACACCAACAAATTTTTACACCAACATATTTTTGCACCAACAAGTTTTTACACCAACATATTTTACACCAACAAGTTGTTGCACCAGCAAGTTTTTACACCAACATCTTTTACACCAACAAGTTGTTGCACCAGCAAGTTTTTACACCAACAAGTTTTTACACCAACAAGTTTTTACACCAACATATTTTTACACCAGCAAGCTTTTACACCAACATGTTTTGACACCAACACGCTTTTACACCAAGTTTTTGCGCCAACATGTTTTTTCCCCAACAACCTTTTACCGCACTGGCATGCTTGAACGGCAACTTTGATACAATACATCCTGCAACTAGGCCCCAAGCATTTCGGCACCCCGCCGTCCAGCCATAATGCGGGGCCGGCGGAATGGCCGGAGGCTATTAAAAAGTCCCGCTATTCAAAGAAGTCCGCTCATTTTGTGATTTAGGGAGCCTGTCTGGCAGAACAGCACCACTGCTGGCCATGCAAACCGCCGAGGTTCCAAATGTCCGTCTGTTTGGCGGACAACAGAAGTCCTTGAAAGCCCGCTGGAGCTGCTTCTGCTTCCACCCGACTGCTGACAGAAAGAGTGCTCACCACCGAGGCGTTGTCGATGTCATCGGTGAGGAAAGTTGGCACAAAGTGCAGGGTCTCTGGATTGATGCCTTCCTGCGCAGCGCGCAGCTTTCTACATGAAAGCTGACTCTGATGATTCACTTAACCATTATTTTTGAGAACAGCTGGTTCATGCTGGTTCCAATGACTATCGTCAGTTTTAACTTACAGCTGGAGATGAGAACTATTCACCACCTGTTCCAATAGCTATCAATGATCAAGATTGCGAGCAATGACAACCGATTAAGTGGTTGGTGATTTCAGCCCCTAGGAAAAATACTAGTCAACCAGCCACTTGTTAATAATCACTAGGGGAAAGAAAACATGTCAATCAAACCACCATCCAGTATCTCATTAAACTCCTACAATACCCCTATAGTTGCCTTCTGCCCACCATTGACAGTCAACGCCGAAAAAATGGTGAGGTTTTGACCTCACAGCCAATGAAAATTCTAACAAAAAGCTTTGTAATTGAAGTAAAATAGAAAAGCGGACCTGGAGGGAGTCGAGCCCTCATATCAAGTTCTTGAAGTCTGCAAGACATCAAAGACCACGCCTCACCCATTGGGCAACAGGTCCTGTTGCATCAAAACAGTCTTATCTTATTGATCTAACGCTTATACTTGTTTCAGCCGGCTTTGATACGATGTGACCTCCAACCAATTACACTGGGCAATAGTTCTTCAACCATCATTTTGTTGCTTATCATCACCTATTATCAACCATTGTTAATGGTCATGAGTCAAAAAGCCCCATAAAACCACCAGCCAGTAAATCATCATCCAAGACATTTTTCGGCGGTGCCCTGGAGTTTCATCCGCCGGTGAGTTGCATGACGGCCGTCCATGAGTTTCATCCGCCGGTCATGCAACGGGGGGCTGGCTACCCTGGATGAAGGCACAGCCTGGGAAATCCACAGGTCTTCTCCAAACGTCTTTCGTGCACCAGGAGAACCGTTACCAGTGGAATCACACCTGAATGAAAACATCATGATCCGATCCAACAAACCAAAAAACCGACCTTCACAAAGAATCAACAAGAATTCACATGACATAAGTTTCTCAAGATTCATCAGCTGCTGGTGCTTGCTGCTGGATGCTGGTGCCCTCCCCATCTCCACCGGAGCTCCTCCCCGCGCCAGAACTCCTCCGCCCACGCCGCGGTGCCGGCCGTGTGGGCCGTGCCGGAGGCCTCCCTGGGGCTGGGAGCTCCCAAGCGACGGTCGCGCCTGGGAGGCCAGGTGAATGGAGACATGCCGGTTGCCATGGTTACTATAATGATTAGTTATAAGTGGTTACTATAATGATTAAGAGTTAATAATAGTGATAAATAGTGGTTAATAGTGATTAACACATGGGTAATAGTGGTAACCTGGTTTTCTAGTGGTTTCTAGTGGTTAATTGCTGCTAACTACACTAACTACACATGGGTAATAGTGGTTAATAGTGATTAATAGTGGTTACCAAGTTTTCGAAGTGGTTACAAGTTCATGGTGAACATAGTTAAGCAATGGACAAGTGGTACCCTCATGGGTACTTCCGGTTAGCATGGTTTCTAAGTAGATGGCATCAACAACCATGGTTTCTGACTTGGTGATAAGGTACCAACGATTGTAGTCAACCATGATGTTCAACTTGGGTGAAGTTTTATAACAACCATTAGGATACCACTTGGTTACTACCATATTTATGGTTACCATTTATGGTACCAACCACTATAGTAGGTGACCATGTTTATAAGGTAACCATTATAGTCAACCATGATAGTTGGTAACCATTAGAGTGGAAAACTTCATTATTGTAGGTTGACCTATCCCACCATCATAGTAGGTAATCACCCCAAACAACAATGGCGGAAACCAGCTGGTTACCTACTATAATCTTGTTGTTATCATTTGAGATGGTCATCGCTATTCATCACTTGAGTTATCGTCACCACTTATGGTGATTTGATTCAGCTCCAATAATGATGACTCTAAATCAAGTGATATCATTTGGATTTGCAAGTGACCCTATATGTTCTAATCAACCAACCAACAATTTTCGAACTTACAGTCTTTCTGCCGGAAATCGGCGTAATCTGCAGGCTTCCCGTCTTGTTCGGACTCTGAGATCATCCGGAGTTAGCTTACAATCATTAAGGCATAGCTCCAAAATGAAATGCAAAAACTAGGGATCATACACATTCCAGCCGTGGTATATCTTATACAACCGATGTAGCAGGTTAACATATGGTGAATGACTTACATGACCGACCTCTATTGGTACACTGTGCAGGTCCAACATCACTGCTGACAACCTCCTGGAAAGCCCCAGCAGGCTGGTGGCTGGTTGCTTGTGCCGAATCGCAACATATCCACAAGAGGCTTCAACCATCATCCCAGGCGGGAAACAAACACGGATGGCCCGTGCATCATTGTGCGTTAACAATCTGCTCAGTCACTTCCTTTTTTGTTTAGCAAGAAAAAACTAAATTACAAAATCCTTCGAGTGATCCCCTCCATGACATAATCATCTAAAATCTAATAACCCTCCACCTGACAGGTGGGGAATAACTTGCCAAGGAACTGACCCTCCGAAGGAGCCGCCTCCAGAACTTCCTTCGGCAAATGTGGCGAAGCCCTGGCCCTGCCATCAGCCTTGACCAGCTGACGGTCATCCACTTCCCGGTCGCGAGTGGCTGAAGCGTGCTGAGCGTTCCGGTGGCTTCCCGTCCGTTCCTTGGTCCGGTTGGATCGATGATTGTGGGCGCATGGGGATTTCCTATCTGAAGCTCTTGACCCCATGCTGGCACATAGCATGAAAGCAACTACAATCATACTATAGTATGATTTTATACGATCTATTTATTTATTTATCTATTTATCTATTTATGGTATACATCTTCCACCTCACTTGCCACCCATGATTTGTGGAGGAATTGCGCCCGTACCTTGCACTGATGCAGATTCTTCATCTCTCACGGTAACACAGGACGACGTGGACCCTGTTTGAACTCCACAAAATGAAGAGAACATCTGCCATTTGGATGTTCGCGACTGCAAACATGAGTGCTGATCATGATAAACGTCAAGTAGCCATCACTATCCATTTACTTGCAAATAATGATCACTGGCCATTTGCCAAAGTCATGAGTAATGATTACCTTGTTACTAATTACGATCATCACCAACCAGTGAACTAAATCACATACTTATTACTCATCATTTACGAGCTCAACAAGCAGCTTATACATATGGTTCTAATGTATGGTGGATTCATCAGTCTGCTGGGTTCGTAAGCCACAAAACCCGGCCGAGGGTTTTCCACTATAGCAGTTTTTTCACCTATAGTTCGTTGGCGTTTACTTTCGTCGTTCCTGGTGATATACCTGCTGTGTTTTGCACCTGTACTACCTATGCTTTTGGTTGTTCACCCTGTAGAAAATATATTGGTTGATCATATTGTTTTCATTCGTTATGCCACCCAACGGGTGGTTGGCTACACCAGCATCATGGATGATAATATGTTCGTAGTGGATATTACATCAAGTTATCATTTTTTACTTGCGGTGAGGCCCCACAATAGACAGTACCAGTTCGATTCCATTGTCATCAGCTGTCATCACCTCATCATCATTGGGAGCGTGTCTTTGTCCATTCGCCATATTTGGCCATAAACGGTGCATTCCCAAAATTACTGGCTGGATTTTCTATTAAGGACAACTTGTGTCATAGTGCGTATCTGTTCTTCAAGATGATCACGTGATTGCGGGCCCAACTTGGCACCCAGCTTTGATAAGTGGATCACCGCTGAGCTAAGCTCCCCATGATTCTTGGCCATGACCTACTATGCCTCGGAAATCGCTAGATTTTCGCTGTTGGAAATCGGTACTGGTCGCTGTGATACTGGTGGAAATGCCAGCATCAACCGGTGTTCACCAGTTGTAACTAGTATCAACCAGGATCCATAAGCATCAACCAGGATCAACCAGTTCTACTTGATTGCCATGCCCGCGAACCTGCTGGTGAACCAGTGGTCATTTTCGCTGTGGCCGGGCTTCTTTCGATGCCACGGAGGGACCGCTGGGTGACGGCGTTCCCGCTCCCCTCAGTCGTTGCGCAATGCTGATGCGCCACTTCTCTGTGGGCGCCAAAGTCAAAAGCCGCGCTGTGGAGGAAGATTTCTGTACTTCTCCTAAGTGCAGGGGGCATGGCCCGACGACCATGACCGAGAAAGTCTTTTTTCTGGGAAATTCTGGAGGAAACCATTATAATTGCTGGTTAAAACAAGGCTTTCCTGTAGATGTTTCCATTCACCAGCCCAGAGTGACCATGGCCTGCAAAGCATTAGGTTGGCCAACAAACGCCAACGAATATAGTCAACTAAGTACTATGGGTATGGGCGTGGAGCCAATCCTATGCATGTTTGATGGGGCAATCTGCGGGAAACCTGAGGAAACAACTATGGTTGATGAGATATAGAGACTTGTAGGTTGTCCCGTCAACTAAACCGACGAGAGTAGCAATCGACAACAGATTTTGTAGTGGTGTAATTCACGATCAAAGGATCACTCCGCATAGCAATGACGAGAGTAAACTACAACAAAAACAAGTGATGTAATAGAGGGGTGCGACCTGCAACCAGGAAGTCAACCAACAAATACGTGTTGGTTCAAACGTAACAATGGGATGACAAATACTGAGCCTACAACAATCAAACCATGAAGTTGATAGGTTAGATAAGCAATATCCTTGACCAATGACATCGGTAATTGGACAGGGATACAGCAAATGCACCTGCTCATACATTGTCGTAGGTGGGGCTCTGTTCGATAGTTACCTCTGAAAGGACATGATCATCCAATGCAGCGGGGGCTTCCAAGTCTTACTGTCCGAATCATTTTAAACTACCGATGCCAACATATGCCAACAATGTACACACCAACAACAACCAATACGTGTACAGGACAACTCTCCGCTCAAATCTCTTTGTCATGTCTGCCTGACAGGATTCCAGCTTCCACCATCAATCCTACCACTTTCATGGCCAAGAGTCTTGCACATTCATGGCAGAAGAAGGGCGGTGGATACCCTCCATTTGTGGAGCTGTCTTCGCACACCCGGCACTTCCACCAGGGTTCCCGCACAGATTCATCGCCAGCTTCGTTGAACAATTCCGTTGCCTTTCTGCCCTGAAGAAAGTGGGGACAGCTATGGATTTCACAGGTCTGGGGATATCTTACCGACCAACATACCCGGTCATGAACAGCTGATACAAATCCATACAGGTTTGGTCACAGGGATCTCCGAAATGGATGCTCCTGGTGCTGATGATGATAACTATAAGAACATTTCTACACACAGCCGATTGGCCCCACCAAGCCTGGGGAAAAAGCAGTACCTACTTTTGTGCGAATGAGAAACTGGGGATGATGGACACAAATGAAAGCAATGTTGTGACTTTGGGAAACGTCGGTTGGTTCGCTTCGTAAGCAATCCCGTGCTCAAACTTTGGATGGAATATGGACTAAGGCCATCCGCATCTTTGCCGAGAAACAGAATGAACATATCAAGCTCAATGATTGATGATAGCCAAGCTGCAGCTGGTGGTCATGCCCACATGTGATCACATATGCCCCCAATAAACTAAGAACCAGTGTCAGTGGAGCTGTGACAGGTCTGTAGTAACAAACATGTCAAAAATGACAGAGTCAAGGGAAACACACGGTACAGGAGGGAAAAGCAAGATGCGATGCCCTACAAGGAACACTGATGATACTTATGGGTTTCTTTGCCAAGAGCATATGGGTAGATGACGGTAGATTATTTCCATGTGATACCTTGTATTAGTATTCTCATTCAACAAAAAAACAGGGGACGCACGGGTTACAACAAGTTCGTTCATTGTACTTTTCAAAATGGCTTGCAACAACAACTGTCATAAAGCTAACCCGTTGCAGTCAGCGCAAACTGATAGGCCATCTCAACTGCAAGACCTGCCCTGTCAAGAAGTTTCCCAAGTAGTCACTTGCGCTTTCAGTACAGCAGGATGGTGTAGTTGGTATCTACTTACAAACCGACATCGCTGACACACTTGACTAGTGGTACTGGAAAATAGGGGTCATGATCATAATGATACTCACCATGAGGTTGCTGAATGATGGTTATCAGTAGTTCAGGTTGATCGATCATCAATGTCAAATATCAGCAACAATGGGTGATACTGATACACCATAGCGAATAGAGATCAATCATGAAGCCCATGTCTTAATGATTGCTGCAAATGGCTGCTTCATAGCAGGGGACGACCCCCAACAAGAATCAAAACATCGAGTTCCATCGTGGCAAGAGACACAGTTCTCGCAGAAAACTCCAGCTGCTGTCAGGCTCGGTAAAGGAACCACATCCATGGCGTGGCCTCACCAGCAGTGGTGACAAGTCCGTCGTGTTGGAAGCAATCATCACTCAGTCAGCAAAAATGATCCGGTAGTAAACGGTAATCATTAGATTAACCATCAGGCAATAATATGGATGACCAAGGTGATTATTTGGATGATCAACAACAAATCAAAGCATCATTAACAAAATATATCAATCATAGATCAACCAATAATCATGAGGTTAAATCTACTCATAGGCAATCATGACTTATCATGATGATTTATCATCCATCACATCCAGTAACCAACCATGGTAGAGGACCAGCCAGCAATGGTTGTGGTCCACACGAGCCGTCACCTAAAGTTGCCCTGTGGTAACCAACATCTTGGAAATGGCAGCCGCTCTTGCAGCGTAAAATGGTAAAACCTTGTACTATCGCTTATGATGGTGAAGGATGGTTCATGGTGGAAATATGTGGAAATATTGGTCAATAATGGTTCTTAATGATCAGTAATGGTTTGTGTTGGCTAATAGATGTTCATCGTGCATTCTGGTTGGCAATCTCCCAGTGGTTGGTAATCTCCCAGTGGTTGGTGCTTCATTAGATCGCATTTGCTGCTGATCACCACGGATTTTCGCCCAAACCAAATCAACACCTCACGCAAAAGTACCCCCTCCCCAAGGTATCAAATGTATCTCTATCAAGGACGCAGCAGCAAGGCCATTCGCGCCACTTTGAAGCCCATTGGTGAACCATAGGCGCCGTTGATCTATCTGCCACCCCAAGGACGCCCTATGTTTGACCATCGTCATCAGCCAACCCATCTCCCCTGCTCGTTGTTTCATTGACCCCTTCGCTTAACCCCAACAAACATGTCAATAACTCGATGGTTAGCCACTATTCATTGTTAACAATGGTTTGCAATGGAGTTAGCAATGGTCAGCATTGGCTAATGACCATCAACAATCAATGCTTATTACTGGTTAGCTACCACCATTAGTCAAGGGGTTAGTAATTGCTGGCAATGGTTAGCCACTATCCATCGCAAATCATGGTTTGCAATGAACTTAGTCACGGTTAGTGATTGCTGACCCCTTGCTGATCATGGTTCGTAATGCTTATTACTTGTCAGCAACGGTTAAGAACCTCAACGAATCACCCCCCTTGTGGCAGGTGCCAGCACCCCAGCAACCCAACGCCTGCAGCGCAGCCGGGGCTTCGGCCCACGCCCAAATTCCACAGCACCGCAGCCAAGGCCCGACCCAGCTGCTGGTGATTCGACTCCAGACCTGACATGGCAGGACGTGGCGCTGCTGGCGCTGCTGCTGCTGGCAGCTCATGGGTGGTGAAGATATGGGCGTTTCTTAAGCCATGGGGGTACCCCAAGAAAAGTTGGTTTACTAGTGAAAATGATGAATATTGGATAATTTAGGGGTACCCCTATTTTGAGAAACCACCATATAAGCAAGGGCTATGTTTTGCTGATGGTGGTTCTTTGAACCACTCTTGGCAGTGGATGGGGGAGATTGAGGGTTGTTGCTGCCAATGCTGGTCGGTACTGCTGATTATTCATGTCAGGAAAACAAAAGCTGCTGCTGGTTGATGGTTACAAAACACATGTGCTGTTGATGTTCCTTTCATCTAGACTGCTCCGGTGGGGGTATCAACAGTCCAACAATGATACTTAGGGACAACTAAAGCCAAACATGTCCAACATTCACAAACAATCATGTAGATCCTCTTCATCAAGGCTTCCTTAGGTTCATTCCTTTGTTTTCTTGGTGAAACACAGTAATGGGAGATCCAGCATTCAATAATGTTGGATCACAAGCTATTTACGGATGAACTGATGATTGTTTCAGCCGGATCAGCCTTTTAAGGGGAAAACACACGCGCACACACACAAAACAAACCAACCATATGCTGACAACAGGCGGCGAGTTTTACCCGGAGTCAAAAACGGAACTCTTGGGGAGACAAAGGTTGGATTCAGTCAAGTGATAAGTATACAGTATAACTCTTATCTCTGGATACGAGCAAACACAAACTTTCAAGGAACACACTCAGAAAAATAGCAGTTCTACGTACATCACAAACATCTAAAACCTATGTATACGTATGGACAAGTGTAAGTGACATGCCATGATTAATTATGATTGATTACTTATGCAAATCATAAGCATTACAACTACCCTCTGGTAAACTAACATGGCAATGGAGAATCTACCATTTATATGTGGTTTCCCAGGGTTTTCCTATAAAATATGGTGATTGTCTACTGCCATGTTAGATTACCCGAGGCTATGATTCACTACACGCATTACATGCCTATGATTTACGGCTCAACTCCCTGCCCATCTGGTGAAGACCTAGGAGATGGACAGCCGGAATTGTTCGAAGGTGATGATCTTCGTGATGTTTCTGGCTGTTGAGAAAACTTATCTTCGTTATGATGGTTATATCATGAGGAAAACTGATGGCTGTTGATGTTTCTGGCTGTTGATGTTTTATCTGATGGTTATATCAGCAGCACACTTATCTTGGCCATCTTCGTGATGTTTATGGCTGTGATATCTGGCTGTTCAAGTTGTTATGGATATGGTTATATCACTTGGATATGTTGGTTGTTCAACAACTTTGCAAACAACATCCTGCGAAGAGCAGCGGGATTCCTGATGTTTAGTGAGAGTGGTCACACATCAAGTCTCAACCAACCAACCAACCAACCAAGCAAGCAAGCAAGCAAGCAAGCAACCAACATGGTAGCCACCCCAGCACCCAAGTCCCTCGGCTCATCATGGGGGCCGCCTGTGAGGTGCTGCAATAGCGCCTGGCAGCGGGTAACCAGCGCCTCGTTGGGATGGTCCTGGGTGAGTTGTGTTCGTGGTATCATTGGTTATCAACTGGCCAGTTGATATATGGTTATAGTATGGTTACAGTATGGGAACTAACTGGCCATACTATAATCATTGGTTCCCATAACTAACCATTCGTATCAATAGCCAATAGTTCATGGTGTTTTGTTTCATTTGTTTTTGCTGGTTCATAAGTATCCACAACTAATAGTTTTTTCTATCACAAACCAATGGTTGTCAACTGAGCACAACTAACATGTGTTCTCCAGTGATGGTCTCACAAATCGTTTGGTAGTTGAACCAGTACTAACAGTTGATTGAACCAACTAACTATTAAGAAGTACATTGATTGTGCATTATTTCCATTAGTTGATGATGATTGAACCATTCATAGCAATTGAAATCTATCAACAACAAGAACAAGAACAACAACATGGTGATTTCTCAAAATAGGGGACCCCACATGGACCCACCAAATCATCAAAAATTAAACATCTGCAGGAATAAACCACATTTTGGGTGGTCCTATGGCTTAAGAAGCACCCACATGAGTGGAAGCATGGTGCACCTGGTGAACCCGCGCCTGGTCCACTTTCAGCCATCCTTCGATTTCTGCTCGGCCAAGTGCTTGCAACACGTGCCTGGCCTCTTGCTCCTAGCAACCGAGCAGCAAATGGTTTGGAGGTGAAGTTGGTGCAGCAAGACCCCAGCATCAAGGGAAAGAATCAGTTTCAATTCAGCACATGGCGGTTTCTCACAATAGGGGATCCCCAAAGCTATGGTTTGATGATTGCAAAAAATGGTTAACAAACTGGATGATAACTGGGGGTCCCCCTATTTTGAGAAACATCCGTATTTCAAGCGTTGCAACTAATTGGAATGACCAACCATTTTCATTCAACGGTTCAATCGAACAGTTTTTCATCCATGGCAAATGGGCTAACAATGCTCTACCAGCTGCAGCACGGGGGGTACCAGACTTGGCTGAGTGACCCAGTGACCCCTAGTTGTCTTGGCGCTACCAAGTTACGACTGCAATCTTCGTCACTGTCAATGGACTCTGGTAACATAGCTGGCTGGAAAATCCAGGCTGGTTGTATAACCACTAGCAAACATCATGTATAGATCTTAAACTACTTAAGCTGAATTATCAACCATGAGACTGATATGATAAGCTTATTAGATGAGTTATATACCTATTGGAAGCTGCTGGTTTTCCAGCCAGCCAGCTATTTTTGATTGGAAGAGGGCAACTTATCGACTCTTGAGGTCCAAGGAGCAGAGATGAAGATCGCCTCCAAGATTTCTTGGCACTGACCTTCCAGGAGCGAAGCCAGCGCACCCCCTTTGAACTTAAGCGATCCAGCCTGCGGGATTTTCCTTTCGAGTGTCAACATGTGTCAACCTTTCCGTCTGAGTATGGTTGTTGATTCCGAGTCCATGCATGTGTGCAAAGGTATCTGTGAGTGTTTGAAATGTACAACGTATCACATAAATCAGTATCAGTATATGTATACATCACATTACACTACATTACATCACATCACATTACGTTACATAACATTACATTACATTACATATAATGTTACACTACACTGCACTACACTACATTACATTACATTACATGACATGACACGACACTACACTACACTACGCTACACTGCATTTACGCTATTACATTACTTTAAACTATGTTACACTACATTACATTACATACCTTACATACGCAAATATTGTGTATGTATGTACTGTACAAAGAGACAATCGATTGATGTTCAAACAACATTTGTGTATATCATCTTGCTACTTTGCTGGTCACAGCAATGGCACACACGAGGCACAGCGGCCTAAGGCCAGCAACGTCTCTCGCTTATGTAGGCAACGGCCCTGTGCCATTTCCAGCTGCGCGGACTGCCAGCAGTGCTGCAAGTGCTGCTGAAAGCAGGGAACATTCAGGTAGCCTGCCAGCGATGCAGCTGAAATGATATATGTAAGTGTAAATGCATAAATAATTCTATTGAAATACACAAAACTTACCTACTTATATGTAAACTATATATAATTAAATAAACAAATATTTATAGTGTTTACATATATATATATATATGAATATGTAAACAAAAAACACCTACATATATAGTTCTATTGAAATACAACGATGCACATATCTACTTCGTTTCAATAGTACACATATTCTACGTGCTATATGTGCAATTTCCGAGTTTGTCCCTGTGTATACATCCGCATTTTAGCAACGGTTAAGCATTGACACTTGGTATTGACCCTAGACAGAAACAAAACCTAACAACCATTTCACAAAGTAATGCTTCCCCAGGATTGTTGTTTGGTGTTTTTTCTTGCATTTGTGTTCCTTTTCCTACTTCAGTTACTCCAGAATCCACTCATCTGGTTGGTGGTTGAACTACCCCCATGAAAAAGTCAGTCGCACAAACAACCATTTGCTTTCGTACAGTTGAGAAAATAAAAGATGTCAGTCGAACCACCAACCACTATTGTCTAATCCTTATTGTTGGAGTTTGTATCTTCTACTAATGACTATCATCCAACCACCTGTTGCTCGAGTTGTTATCACCCATTTCATCACTATGATCCCCTACTAATCACTATGACTGTTTCCCCCATGAATGACCTATTGATCCCCTATTAATCACTATAATCACCCTACTAATCATCCTATCATCTCCTTCAGGATGTGTTCACCTTATTTATCCACCATTAATCACTATAACCACCCTATGAATCACTATGACTGTTATCATCTCCTATTAATCACCCTATTATCTCCTATGAATCACCACCCTATGAATCACTATCATCCAACCACCTTCTCCACCGATGTGTCGCTTCTTGGCCACGTCCTCCCGGCGCCTCCATGCACCGCTTCATCCAGCGCTCGTGCCAAGCGCTGGGCCAGGCGCCCGTTCTTGTCTTCGGGCGCTGGCCTGGCGGCTTGAGATGTTGCATACGGCGAGCGCATTTGGAGATGAGAAGGACGTATGAATTCAATAGGTATAGACATCTTGTAATATATACACATACACACATACATATATATATATACACATATACAAATATATATACATATTGTAGATGCCATGTCTTTTATGATAATTAAATGAAATGCCTAGATGTATTATATGTAGGGATATGTATATGTATATCACTTAAGCGTTGGGCTCGATATAGTATATAGTGTTTATTCTTGGAAATGTAAGTACATGTATGACTTTGTATTTCATGTCAATTCCTCCGCTAGAGAGATAGATTCGGGATGCAAGAATGTATGCTGTTGCTGCATCTAAGTCTGTAAAAATTATGCACCATATCCCATATGAGCATGGCTATTGTAGGGTGCCAAAAGGGACCAAAACAGGGCAAGGGACAGATTTTGGGAGGCAATTCTGAGCCAGGCTCACTAGGAACAAACACCTATGGAAACGACTCAGCAGGAAACGCTCAGCACCTTTTCAACTCGGATCAATACAAGCAGAGTCAAAACGTGCACCTTTGTGCAGTCTGTCTATCTGCTTGACCTTTGGACAAGTTGAAATCACGCTGCGTGTTTTGCAAAACGAAAAACATCATCGAATCACAAGTGGACAGGTTTCAACATAACACATCGCGTACATTGGTTTCAACCTCAGTTAGCCAATCTCTATACAAGTGTAGTATATATATATATAATATAGTTATATTATACGTATGTATATATACATATTTGTTCATATACATTTGTAGAGAAATATCTAGAGCAATACATCATAATTGAATCTACTTTGCATCTAATTGGCTATGAACATCAATGAACATCCCAGCAATGAACCAGGTTTCGTTCCTGCAATGAGCGGATATTCTCTGTACTGGTCACAAGCAATCCCATCATAGGCTGGTTGAGCAGGCTCCCCGCAACATGCTGTCATCTTCTTTCATTCTATCATGATCAACTTGACATGATCAACAAACCAAAGCTTTGGTTCTGAAGTATGACTCAATTTGGTAATTGGCTGTGGGTCAAAACCCAGTACCCCTGGTTCCACATCACTAACCATTGTTTTCCCTATGATTTGGTTGGTCATTATAAGCCATTTTTGATGGTTAATATTGACCCATAGCCATTTAGTACTTCTGACTAGGGTACTGAGAAACAATGCATCTACTCATCCAGGTGTTGCGACACCACCAGCTGCGTATCTTCGCCCCAACCCTCAAGGCTCGCCCTCCCAATAAAATTGATACAAGGCAATTGAGGATCTTGTGCAAGGTCAACATGGTTTGGTTGCAAAATCATCAGCTAGATGGATTGTCTCATGGTTTAAGGTTTTTCGGGTTTCAGGGTGTAGAGCTTTCTGGCTTCAGTTTTTTGTGTTTCTTTGCTTCAGAATTTAGAGTGAATTCAGAAGCTTGACAACAACAGATAGTCAATCTGCATGGAGGGTGGGCAAACACCAAACTGGTGCCGCACATGTGAGTTTGACCGCCACATGAATCTGCATGGGGTCCGCCACACTCTGTTGAAAACTTTGTTCCAACATTGGTCAAAGGGCTGAAGTCTGGAATTCTTGTATATATAATTGTATAACTATGTACCACATGTATCGATTTCATTCTATGTCTATATGCATTGTACGATCATACCATAATCATATCAAATCTGTGTAATTACTCTTCACAAATTCCAAACTGTGCTCAGCTGCTCATGTTCAGCAACTGCCCCTGGCTACTTCCGCAGCCACACCTCACCATCGTTCCACTGGATGCTGCTTTGAGCTTCCAGGCACACGCTTCCCTTCATCTCCCGCAGTTTGTGAGTCGTCAAGCTATGCGCCACCAAAAGCAGCTCTTGACCCCTCAAGCGCACTTTGGAGATGGTCTCCTGGTAGCGCATGGCGCTTGCGCATGCAACTGCCGATCGACGGCATCAAAGCACTGATCTGTGGTATGCATACAGCAGCATGGGGGCGAGTTGTACCTCATAATCACTAGCGATATCCATCCAAACTTGGTTGGGTTAACACATATCAGCACATGGCTGATGCAATGCGGGGCTGCCCATTAATTGGATGCGTAAAAATGCACTTTCTGCACTCGTTTCTGAGCTGTTCAACATGCACAGGACTTGGAAACCAACCAAAAAAAGTGGTGCAAGCTCGCCAAAAAACATCGCGTGCGGAGAGAACGAATCCGCATGGAGATATATCAAATACATGCATAGCTATCATTTGGTTAAGGAATTTAAGGCACTCCTGGTAGCTTCAACTGGCTCCCCCTTTAAAGTGCTAGGGCAGGATACCCCGAAGGGCTTCTGGCCTCGCTGCCTCCCAAACCCCCCTCCCAACCCCCAGCCAACCCCCAACAGCAAAGCTGAAGGCTGAAAGCCACAAGATGAAGATGAATCGCTTGCTCCCCTCACGGCCCTTGTATAAGTCTGGTATACCATAGGTTTTACATTGATTGGTAATTTACATTTACCTTTTGATGTACTCATCCCATTTTGGTGCATCTGTTTCTCTGTCTTGAAGGTGGTTGGGTAGCAGCCGTCCCTGTTTGTGCACTTGTGCTTTTGCTCTGCAACATCTCTGCTAACGGTCTTGGTGGGCTCGCCAAGCGGGAGATCTCAGGGCTGACATTGCCAGCTACAAAAATCAATGTGAGAGTTTCTTAGAATAGGGGCCCCAAAAATAGCTGGTTTATTACTATAAGTGATTAACAATGGATGATTTTGGGGTACCCCTATTTTGAGAAACCAACATGTCAGTGCTAGCTGCTATTGTGTTGGTTGTTTCTGTTTGTAATAATCATTTCTGGTAATTCAAGCCATCCATTTTGGGGGACCCCCATGGTGGTTATTCAAGCCATAGAGAACCAGCACAAATGGTTGGTTTATTATCACTATCAATGAGTAATAGTGGATGATTTGGGGGGTCCCCTATTTTGAGAAACACCCATTTGCTCCCCGGCAACATTACCATTGTTTCAGTTTTTTTCTCATCAGCGGGTGAAAACTCTGTACTCCTTCTGCGCGCATCTGACAACAAACCAGAATACGTACACGGTGGTTTCTAAGAATAAGGGTACCACCGAAAGTGCAATTCCAACCGTATACCTCCGCTATATTATCCCTTACAACTTACACTCCTGGAAACTAACATGGACTCTACCCCAAGGCTATCCCAGTGGGAAACAGGTCATCCAACCCCTACATGGGAAGGTCAAGCTGTTTGTTTCCAGGAGAGCAATCATCTACCAGCCTTCCGATCCAACTGAACCTGCACATTTCTTGTGTCCTCCGCACCCGTCCTCGACATCCAAATCAATGTGCCAAATGAAGCAGCCTTGAAAAAACTCACCGACGTTCACACCGTCACTTTTTCGATACCTTGGTGGACGGCTAAAGTCAGCCGCTACCGACTGGATTGGTGTGACTAACGATCAAAGATCAATTACCAATGATCAATTCTAATCGCAAACATATCACCATCGACTGTAGCAGCATCAACCATCAAATAAGACTATATTTGATTGGGACTTGGGACAAACATCATTGAACGAACTCAATATTCATAACCAAGCATTCTTACGCAAACTCATCCGCAATCATGCCCCAATGTTGAGTTGTCCTTAGTGATAAATCAGCTGAGTTCATCATTAAACCATGAGCTTGCCATCCTCAAGCTTCGGCTGCTCCCAGCTGATCAGTTGAAGGGCAGCGTTTCAGATTCTGCGGATTGGGATTCCCAGCAACAAACCGACTGAAAGCAACACCAAGCAAAACGCTGCATTTCTTTTTCACCGCAAAAAAAACAAGTCGTCTATATATATATATATACACATATATCATGCCATTGGTTATATTCCCTAACATCACTATGAAAGGGTAATTATATCACCATAGAAACCCACCGAACGTTGAATGGATCCCCACGGATTGGTCGCGGCCGAGACACCAGGGACCATCCAAGTCCTCGGGAAACAGCGGTCGGTCACCGCGCGAGGGCGAGTGTGGCGGATATTCGTTGGCGTTGAGGTGATTTTGGATCACGGTCTCGACGATGACGATATCCTGGTGGAGATGGCATGGGCAACATCCATGAATCATCAGCATCATCAGATGGATGTGGATGGCAGGTATGAGCAACATTGATGAATCATCATGATCAAATTTATGAATCAACAGTAGTAATGATTCTTAAAGTGCTTATCAACCGTTCATCACAATATATGGTGCTAATTAATCACTATTGGATCATCAGGGATGAATCATCTCGTGATTCATGGCATTTTGCTGAAAAATGATTGTTCAGCAGTTTGCGGTCTCATTGCCTGCGGATCGCAAGAGTGAGAAACACTCAAGCACACATCAAGTATTCAACCAAATGGATGTGTCTCAAATAGGGGTACCCCCAAATCACCCTATATTCATCATCTATATTCATTGATAGCGATTAACCAACCATTTTTGGGGTTCCCTACCTTGGGACCCCCATATGGGTACGGGCCGTGGGTCAAAACCCTGGTCAACATCCAACGACCAAAAGAGTAGTTGTTGGGATGTTCACGTACGAGTTGTTGGCTGGTTGGTGTTGACCCATATGCATCTGTATATCATAGCCGTAATTATGCATATCGTTGCCCAAACACTCCATGACTCCATGTATATCCATCCATGGTCTATTTATGCATACATTTGGGTCATTTTGTATCTATAAATGGAGGTAAATGTAGGTAACGCATGCTGTATAGTTGCCTCTATGGTCATTTTGTAGGTAAATGATGGTAAAACATAGCTTCATGAAGTATTTGTTGGTGCCGCGCGCCAACATCGGATCAGTCACATCAGGAAGCCCCGAAGCCAGTTTGTTAGCAGGGACTCCCGAATTGTCGACTTGGACTATGGTGAACGTAAAGAAACAAGTGGCCACTAAACATGCAATTGTACACTTACAGGGGAACTATAGCGAACAGCCATACTTAAAGATAACACATGAGTCTACAATTACTTGAGCTATGTCCTTTCACAGCTAACAGCGATAACAGCAGTATGGTACCTTGGTGACATCAAGGTAACTAAGAGCTTGATGCCATTCAACCGACAGCATGACCCTGCTTGACCCTGCTTGACCCTGCCATGCCATCCAGGTCTCGTTGTCAATTTGCAGCTCCGCAAACAGCAGGGAACTCTCCGGCTTGCGCTCGCAAACCCGGCCTCAGATCTGGCTCCAGTGCAGATGTGGAATCCGTCTCGAAGAGCACTGCGCCATTGGTGCCATGAATTGGCTGTGCTTAAGAATATTCAATTGACTGAGTCATTGGCAGGTCAATAACGGTGAATTATGGTTAATAATGGTCAATACTGGTTATAACTATACTGATGCTCAGTGAATTGCTAAGAATGATAAATGCTAATGTTGGTACCGTCATTGATTGGTAATTGCTAAATAATCTTCAAATACAACTGAATTGTTGACTGTCAAACTAACAATTTGTAATGGTTAAATAATTCTTGATCATTGTTGCTCAGAGACTTCAAAGTTGTAATATGTTGTAATGCCATCGTACAGGTTCGCGATGGGAGAATGTTCACCAACGCATAGAATCGTCAGGGTCGATCAATGTGAATAAATCAAAAATCTAAGTGGAAACAACCACAAGCAACCCATCCTTCTAGACTGGACATAACCAGCCAGGATGACGTCACCACATAACTCTCACCACTGGCACCAAGGGACCGCCCTCACAGTTGCTGGCAATGCATCTGGGAGGACTGCAGGCCGTGGAAGCGCACGAGGTGGACGATGTACAATCCAGCGATGTCACGCCACCCATCGTCAAGCAGGCGCCATGGCAGGCCGAACGGATCGTCGGGTGCCCCCGTTGCAGCAAAGGCAGTGCCAGCAATGCGGCAGTGCTGTGGGGAAATGTATGGAAATGTGAAGTGAGGTAGCAGGGAGGATTGCTTCTGGTATCACCGATCCATTGATTCGTTAGACAGCTGGGTGCTGGTTTACGGCTATGGTGTCTCATGATCGCGAACAGCGAAGGATGAGGGTTAATAGCAAAGGTGGTAGTATTTTGATCATGGATATGGTGGTTTCTCAAAATAGGGAACCCCAAAATGGTTGGTTTATTACGCTAGATGATTAATGCTGGATGACTTGGAGGGTACCCTATTTTGAGAAACACCCATATGGTATCATGTTTCTGTACATCATAGATCTGTATCCATCAATCCATATGCTTGGGGATGCTGTACGTGATCATCGGGTCGTACTGCCCAGTGTGTTTGTCAGGACCACCATCGGCCTCTGAGAAGTGGCGACGAGCGAAAATCACTGTATACAAGTAATGACCAGTTACAACTGGTTTGTACTCAAGAACATCCAACCAGTTACAAACTCACCAGTAATAAGCATCTATCAAGCACTCGAAGTCAACAGTTGCAAAACATCTTATCATCAGCAACATTTTAGAGACAGCAATCAACAACCTTCTCAAATGGACGATCAACCCTTAAGCAATAACGGCAAGGGTGATCACAAAAACACCTCCACTTCATAAGAACCACTGATGTTGAGTCACACATGGCTAGCCGGAAACAAACAAACACCGTGCCAGAAGCAGCAAAAAAACACTAGTCTCTGAGTCAAATGATTCATGTCGAGTTCCCTCCACCCACACAGAATGGTCACCCGAACGTGACATCCCTGGGATTTCTTGATCTTTCATTTGATGTTGATAGATTCATCTTATTTATTGGTCGATGATGGCTAATTGTTCATCAATTACTAAAACATCAACGAATTGAATGAGCATGAACAAGACGTTTACAATGGTTTGATTCACGGAACTCTTCTTGCCACCTTACCTGAAAAAATATCCTCTTGCGATACTCGGAGCTGTCTGAATTTTGCATGGACCTTGAGCGGCAGTGGGACCTTTGAAAGAAAAACCTTCGCAATTGTGTGTTCCCTTCGGTAGGTTGACCTGGGAAAATGAACTTTAAAGAGACACATGATCTAGATCTACACCGTACCTATAAATATTCTGGTTTCATAAAGCCAAGTATCAAGGCGCAGCAAGGAATAACAAACCAACAGCTACCAACAGCTACCAACAGCTATCAACAGCAACAACAACAACAACAACAACAATCACAATCACAACAACAACAACAACAACAACAACAACAACAACAACAACAACAACAACAACAACAACAACAACAAAGACAAAGGACTTGGAGCGAACCAACGCCCCGTGACCCCGCAACAACAGCAGCTGCATAACATAGATCAGCCAAGAGTTTCAAGGAACCCGCCCTACTTCCAGATGTAAACATCTGCAATAAGTTTTTTGTGGTGCCTTGGTAAACATCTGCAACAAGTTTCACAAATGAGCGTGACATGTTCGTATCGATCGTGGGTTGCTTCTTGAAATGCTGATGCTACGACCATGACCCTCGTGGACTTTGAGGTTCTCCATTCGTGGAGTTGATGGGTGGATCCGATTCAGAAATGAATGGTTCTAAAGAAAAGAAGCGCCGAGAATCTTTCCTTGGTTCTTATTCGAGCTCCGTTTATTGTTGTTGCTTTATATTCAGAATGGATGGGTGGCCAACTTCTGCCAGCTTGAGTTGCTTCTTGAGGACTATGTTCAAAACAAATCTTACGCGTTGTATAATGACCTCTCGAAACCAGGTACAGTAACCAGTTGACGTATTGCACTAGTAGTAGAATGTTCGGGTGCAATTGGCCAAGTGTGACACTTTCACAGCTTTGAAAAGGCCGTGGTGTCTCTCATCGACAAACCAAATCTAAGGGAGGTTTTGACAGGGTTTTTGCTTGATGTAACTCATCACTTTTGTAACCAATCAAGCGAAACTACACCTGTTTGCAAGGGTAAGCACTAACATGTGGGATATCAATAATAACAATAGTAATAACAAATAATACTAATTAACAATAATAACAATAAGAATGATAATATCAAGATGTACGAGTAGCGTTGTTTAATGAAAAATGACAAGGCAAAAACCAGAATCAAAGAATGCACCATGATGCGACCACCATGGAAGTCCCGGCGCCTGCCCCGCGCCCAGGCGGCTGTTGTTGCGGAAATGACCTGTAGCAGCTGGCAACGATCGATGGCCAGCTGAGAATTTGAGTTGAAACCACCAACAATGAAATTATCACCATAGATAGCCATGATTGTCGCCACAATGAGTCAATATAGATAGCCATTATCCAAATAATGATCATTATCAAACAATAAATCATAACCATAGATAATTAACCATTATGAACCCTTATTAACCACAGGTTAACCTTATCGATTTGAGTTGGACTTACCCCATGGTGAACTAACATGGCTGGCTGGAAAATCCACCATGTTGGCAATGGAAACCTGCTGGAAATCATCCATTGAAATGGTGGATTTTCCAGCCAGCCATGTTAGTTCACCAGAGGGTATCGATTTACGGATCATGTTGTTGTGCATACATCTTAGGAGTCAAAGAATGTGATATCATGTCTAATGAATTCTCTGAGCCACACAGTCAGCTTCAGTCATGGATTCCCAGAATCAAACATCCCGATTCATCAAGTGGATGCAACTGGACACAAGAAATGAGTGTTTCTCAAAATAGGGGTATCCCCAAATCATCCAATATTAGCCAAGTACAGTAATAAACCAACCAAATCGAACTCCAAATTAACCATAATCAATCGCAACCTGATGATGTCACAGGTTTTCCAGTGCTTCGAACCCACACACGCCTTCCATGGTTCACATGGTAGGTAAATGTCAACTCAACAACAAGCTACCCTGAATTGCAGTAATGGCTACCCAGGATTAATAAACCCCTGGTTGATGATCACTAGGGGGGTTCCCATGGCTTAATGGAAAACCAGTTGGCTTTTAGTAAGGGATACCCCCTATGATCATCAACCAGGGGTTTAGCTTCATCCTGGGTAGCCATCCAGTCAAGCATTCTTCCAAATGGCTGTGGGTCAAAACCCCGTACCCCTGGTTCCCCATCATTAACCATTGTTTTCCCTTATTATTGGTTGGTAAATCCCCCATTAGTTGGTTGATTAATGGCTTGACCCATTGCCAAATCCAGCCAACTGAACCTGAGGGATGCCATGTGCCTTGCTCCAACAAATGATGTCCCTCAACGATGCTGGCGCCCGTGAATAGTTAGGTCTACCCCGCGCTTCCTTGGAGTCGTGTTCACAAAATAGAATTGCTTGAACAAAAATGATGCGAGTCCTAGTCCATTAATGTAGAGTCATACAGTGTCATTCATGTCCAGCAATATTGCACCTAGTCCGGTAGTCAATGTGTGTCATTGCTGCATTGTTTCTGGACCACCAGCGACTACCACCACAGCCGCGTAGTTGTCAACTGATTGGGTCCCAATTCCTGAAAGACTAAAATCATTTCATATCTCAAGTTAACACAGCTCGATCTATACAAACCCTAGTGCCAAAAGCAAGTCCCTCCCCAGAAGAACAACAACAACAACAACAGCAGCAAGAAAAGCCAAATACAGATCAACTGCATTATATATACTGTATATACATTCTACAATGAAACATTAGGGGTGCATACACCACAAACATATGTATACACATATATACAATATAAAAATGTGTAGTTGCATGAATGACAGCTACAGGGAAGGACAACGACGTCAACAGCACCAAAAATTTCGCTTGGTCGGTTTGCTCTCGCCTTGCAGCGTCTGGGGCGGCATTGCTCACCGCCTTGCGCGATGTGCCCGCTATGGGGTAGATTAATGACCAGCAACCCTGTGAGTGTGAGTGAATCCAACAAGAAGAAGGATCGTATCCGACTCTGAGTAACTACCCATCAGTCTCTGTAACTTGGATTCCTACCCTTCATTGATTCCATGTTTGTCAATCATTTCAATGGATCATGTGTTTGGTTTCATCTTGTTATCGCCTGGTTCATTATAGCCCTTGGGTTCACCAACAGAAACGCCACAGATTTTCAGCCGCTTGGTTTTATACTGCTTGGGGTTGACGCTTGCTGATCCCAGCCATCTATGCACTGGATAAATCTAGATGGTGGAAATCGATTTGAACGATGCAAGTCCTCAAATCTGGTGAGCCGAATATTGGAGTGATCCTTGCATATCCTTCGCTAGATAAACAATTCCTGAGATCAATTAACCAAAAGCTTTTGCAATCCCACTGTTTAGGGCTGCATGGTCTTGCCCAGCACTTGGATATCAAACATCAAGATTGGTTTCTTGGGTGGCTGGTGGGTTGACGGTTAGCATCGAGCAACTTTTTCAGCGCAACGATGATTTGTTAGTGAGTCAAGCTATGCGATCAATGTCCACCAACTCTGACCAGTGTCCAAATCCTTCTGTGGCTCACTTCTGACGGCTGTCTCACATGGATACCTATCTAGTTGTTGGTTGTAACCCATCCCGAAAAATAAAACATGATCTAATTGGACTCAATTATATAGATCACAATCCCAAGGTATGGTCGGTCGGAAAAATAATTGAACGCAGTTTTCTTTGGTGACAAAAATCACCATGTGGGTGTTTCTCAAAATAGGGGACCCCCCAAATCATCCATTGTTAGTCATTATTAGTGATAAACTAACCATTTGTAAGGGTTCCCTATTTTGAGAAATCACCATGTAATCTTTGGTGACAGAAATAGCATCGATCGCTTCCATCCCGGGACGACCTGCGACATTTCGGGTGCCGCGATGTCGAAGTGAAGGATGACGCCTGAGGTTCTCCAGCGGGCAACCCAGGGTTGCCTCAGATGACAATGGAGGATGGTTGATGGTTGATGGTTGATGACTGGTTGATGACTGGTTGATGACTGGTTGATGACTGGTGGTCAACAAATCATGACTGACCTGGAATGATCATGGTTCATAATGGTTGGTGAGCAATTGCTGATGCATGTGACAATTGTTTGATATTCTCATAGTTTAGAAAATAAAATCATCGACAACCACCATTCTCATGGATATCTGATTTCACTCGCCAGCATTGTCATCCAACTTCACCGCGCAGAGCCCCCAGCAGCCTGCCCCGGTTTTCACATCTTTGCGTTGAAGCGCAGGTCCCCAGGGGTAGGCGGGGTAGGGGTGGTTGGAGCTACAAAACCATGATGGTTCTATACTGGTTTATGGTTCTAACCCATCCCGAACATAGTAGTCAACCAGCTGCTCCTCCTAAAATACATGGGAAACTATGATATAAATGTTAAAAACCACCGACCAGATTGGGAGCCACAGATGAACATCATTACCTGCTGGCTAACGTTGCCCCGTTACCAGGTCAATTAGAGTCACCATCATCCCAAGTTATACCAATATATACCCTTCTTGTTTGGAGATACCCCTATCGTTTCTATATACCCCTGCAGATTCCCAGCACAAACAGAACCACAGGGTGGTTTGTCGAAAGAAGGGACCCCCCAGCTGTCATCCAGTTGATTGATCATTTATCGTAACAAATCATTCATCATAGCTGGTATATCCCCTTATATTTGTTATCATTCCCTTGTTATCAACCATTGTCAGCTACTGTTAACCTTTGTTAACCACTAAGAATGTAAACTGATGTGATTAAGCTTTGTTAGTCACTAAGATTGTGAACTATTGTCAACTATTGTCAACCACTAACAAACCACAAACAATAGTCAAAAACCGTTGGTGGATATAATTTCCCTTGAACTATCCCCACTTTTTGGGGTTCCTATATGGCTGTGGGTCAAAACCCCGTACCCCTGGTTCCCCTATCATTAACCATTGTTTTCCCTATGATTGTTGGTGGAAATCCCCAATTAGTTGCTTGATTAATATTGACCCATGGCCATATTTTGAGAACCCACGACAGATCGACCACCAACCCCACCATGGCGTCGATCGCAGCCTGGGCTTGGAAGGACAGGATGAACCTGACGCTCTGCCTGCGTTCCCGTTGTCCGACAACGGTGGGAGACCACCGGCACCCACGTTGAACTCAGCCAGCAACGAGGAGCATTTTGCGAGGATCTGACGTTGGGTGATCAAGCATCAATTAATGGCACAAGTCAAGAAGCAATACTGATCAACCATTCGCGTTATTGTCAACTTTTCATTGCTGGTTAAGACTAAGGCTTAACAATCAGGATGAGTAAAAACGCACTTTGATTGGTTATTCAATTATGTTGATACTATGTAAATAATGATTAGCAAAACGAACCAATGTGTAATTATATGCAATGCAACTAAGACAATAACCATCTTCAATACATTGTGGAGCTATTGAGATGATATGATTTGACATAGTCATCATTCGCTAGGATAGCCAACATGCTGAATTTTGATCCTTAGCAATGTAGCCATCCCGTGCCCTTACAACAACCTTGCTTCGTGAAGCCGTGGTGGGGGATCCGAAGATTCCTAGTCACCCAAAGGCGATGGAAAATCAGGAGACGTGGGCGAGCTAGTGAAACCAACGAGCTTGTTGACAGCTGGATCTCTATTGAGCCGATGGATGGCTCAGCAATGGACCGCTATCATCACCATCCATGGATCTTCATGATGGGAAGGCTTTAGTAAGGATCCTCACTATATTCATAGGGTTGCAGGGTTGACAATGTTCAATTTTTGTTAGTAATTCGTATCGATTTCTTAATCATGGTCAATGTTGACCAATAGTGCTCCAAATTGGTTCAATATGGCAAGTATTCATCAATAGTAGTCAATGCTGACTAATCATTCCGGATATTGCCAATATTGGTCACTATCGATGAATCAATCGATCAATAGTATAACAGCGGTCAATGTTGACTCGCAGTGGTCAATGTTGACCAATAACTCTTCAATTCAGTCTGATTAATGGTTCAAGTTTGTGTAAATTGAATGTTCATAATCAATCTCTGTCAAATGATTTTGAACTGTAGCTGATCATAAAGAAGTTCAATTTACACCAACGGTTCTTTCTGTGTCAATTGGATGTTCATAAAGAAGTGTAGCATGTTTCAATTCTTTGGCATACACGGTTCTTCTTAATATAGTTTATATATATATATTATATTATTTATAGGATCCAGAATGTTTCTCCCAGCACGCTTCTGTTCCTTTTCTTTGGATCACCGAGAGTGATCCAAGGGCTTCTCAGTGGGCTTCTCCAAGGGCGAGACGGCCGGCCTTTTTCCAGGATGAGCAGCTGCAAATTTCTGGCCGGTCCTTGGGAGCCACGTTGCTAGGATCTGTTGATCGGTCACTATCAATGCGTTGATCTAAGATACCAATCTGTTATCATTGCAATTAATGATAACAATCATGAATAATGATTATTGATTAACAGATTAATTTTCATTACTAACAATCTGTTAATCATTAATCATTGGTATAACAATCTGGTAATCATTGGTAATGTTAGTACAACACATTATGAATGATGATTGTTAAGATTAAGGTCATTGGTAATGATTAATCATGATTAATGATGATTACTGATTATTCATAGAGGTTAATGATGGTAAAGAATGGTGAATAGAGGTCACGTGTGCAACGACTAATGAATCTCTATAAGTGTTGTTTTCCTGTTTTGCAGCCCCCAAGTGTTGAACATACAGAAGGGGTGGTGGCAGGGGCTGATGCTTACATCATGCGGGTATACTGTACTACATCCATATTTTGAGGTTTAGAATGCATATATTACATTCTGCATATTATAAACATCTAAGCATCCATACATTCTATATACAGAGTGCTATATGTATATTTGATGATTAATAATACAATCAAATATATATATATATATGTATATATGTTATATGTGCATCTATAAAAACAATTGTAGTGACATCAATTGCATGTTCATCTCTATATTGCTCCTCCTTCTCACGCCCATCCCTTGTTGGTTGCTCGTATCCCCCGCTAGGCCAGCGCTCCTGTTCCGTCATCCTCCGACTTGGCACTCTGGAGCCAGCCTGGGAGACTCAATGGCATCACAACCACAAGGTGATTAACGGGTGATCAATACTGGTTGATACTGGATGAGAATGCTTAACAATGATTAAATAGCTGTAAGAATAACATTCATGGTGGTTAATAGTGAGCAATAGTGGCTTGAATATGGTAAATAATGATTGATCATTGTTAAATAATTGGTTTCTAGCAAGAAACAGAGTTGATTAATAGTGGTCATTTGCCAGTAATGGTTAAATAGTGGCTCTTAATTGACATAATTGGTTCAGAATGCTTCATTTTGGTGGGTATGATACTGAAAATTGATGGTCTATACAATGGCTATTATAGTAATAGATGATAATGTTTGATGACAACAACCGTTTAGTATAATAATGGTAAATGGTGGAACAAAAGACCGCACAAGTCCGCCATTCTCCCAGTTGTTAGGAACACAACTATGGTACCTTCCCGCTATGATAGATATAAGCAGCTTGTCAAACGGCAAATCTTTAGCCAACTTGTACAGTAACGTTTGGAGGCCCACCTTGTAGAAGTGGCCAGCACTTGGGTCAAAACCAACCGTGACCAATGGTCAATGAATCATAATCATAATGATGTATAATGCTGCTTGAACTAATGACCATGAAAAATGAATCATGATAATGATGATGTTTAATCATATTGCTAAAATGGTTGAGAATTGTGTCATGATGTATAATGACGAATGAAAATAGATAATACAGCAAAGATATAGCTATGCGATGAGTCAAAACAAGGAATCCAACAAATGGGGAGGTCAACATCCCAACAGTGGTAGCTAGTCTGGTCAGTTGTGAAATGTTCACCAGGAGTACATGGAACCCACAGCCGGTTGACTGTTGATATTACAATAGTTATGCAGCTATTGATCAACGGTCAATCATTCATATGGAATGCCTGAAAACTGATTTTGATGGTTGGTGTCCCGAACACTAATCATTATTACTGATACTAAGGGATCTTGATATGCTTGAGACTGCTCATGCTTACTTGCTAGTTCAATGGCAGAAGCAAGTACTTTATGATAGTTCGGTGGCAAGATTTTCGCTTGAAAGAGCCTCTAATTTTATGAATATTTGTAGTGTGTCAATCTCATAACGGAGTTCTAGCTGAATTGTATACTTGTGCCTGGTTGTATAGCGATGTATTGGGCTGAACGAAAAACCATGTTGCAATCTCTACGGAAGCAATCTGTAACCTTTAGCTGTAGCTGGACATTTCTGCTGCTACTGTAATACTATACACGTGAGTCTGGGAGCTAAAATGATTGGTGTTCTCCAGGTTGAGAAATCCATGGCCACCAGATTGGAACCGTTTACACTAACCAAACAAGTTGTAGGCGGTTCACTGTGTGGAAGAATGTGCTCGGCAAACCTCGAGAAAAATCCCTACACTATCCTACAACCACAATCACCTGCCGCTGCATCATAAAGATCGGTTCATACCGGTTCATCCCATCCAAATGTGCCATGGAAAGCTGTCCTGACAATAATCTCGGGTGCCGCATGACCCCCACCGAAAGCCAAAAAAATGAAGAGAATCGGACTGCAGCCAACTGGAGTTGATGGGGAGTCGCGGAATGTTCAGGGATTGTAAACCAATTTTGAACATCCATAACAAAAGGTAAATAGCGATTCCCTAATGTTCAGGGATTGTAAACCAGGTATGTAGCGTAGGCCCCAAACCAGTAAACAATCAACCAAACATGAGGGATCTATAACAAGTTCTTGCACAGCTACCGCCAAAAAAAAACACAATTAAGCTGAATAATGGAGCCGTGGCGGTCAGTTGTGGTGCTCTTCACCCACTTTGGTGTCCTTTGTCTTGGTCCACGCAGCTACTGACAGCATGACCCAAAAGTACAAGGGACGGTGGACCCGATATTTTCATCCTTGGCAATGCTGATCTCAACCAACGCTGGCAAAAGGGATATCCTCGAGGTAAGAACCAATGTCGAGATGATTAGTCAATCATGTGTGTGTTGGTCATACTCACATGGATCTCTTGAGACTTACTGTATACAACAAGAACAATTTGCTGCTACTGGTCGTGTCCCATACATGCAGCGTCCATATCGGCCAATTTCCCTAGCCCTTCTATCTGAAAGCAAGAACCTACATCTATGAAGATCAACCATTAATGATTGCCAACCTTTAATCTTCCTAAACAGAATTAGTCATCAATCAACAGTTCTGTGCTACTGTAACCATTCTTCACCAATTCTTCACCATTCTGACCCCCCTACCCGGGGCCAGGGGAACATCAGCCAAATTACCTTGGAAGGACGAATCTCCACCACCGAAAGCTGAAGCGGAAGCTGAAGCTCCTCCAGGACAAACGTCAAAACAATCACAGTTCAAAAGTTTCAGTCAATAATGAACACAAGTACTCACCACCACCACCACCACAACCACCACCACCACCAACGACAACAACAACAACACCAACACAAAGGTGGCGACAATGACAACCGTGGCACAATGATGGAACCCCTGCGGCACATCTGCTTGAACCTTACTGGCTTGACGATCCAGGAGCTTGCACTATGTTCATACAGGCTGTTCATGCAGGTGGCAAAAGCGTCATTGAAACCAATGAAAAGGAAGACCGAAACCGTTTGTCTTTCTTGGTCTCACATCAACCGAACTGTTGACTACCTCCTTAATGCAGGCGGATATCAGGACCCAGTTGGCCACAACAGTCGTGTGGTTCTGGACACTGTATCTGGGTCCCTAATCACTACCTTTTCTGAGGCATGCCTGACCATCATTAGCCACATGCCAACCACCATTATTCATTGATTATCTACTAATCCATCAGGATTTGCCCTCATTCACGAGTCATTTCTAGCCCCCAGTACCACCGATCTTTGCAAAATGAAGAGAAGAAATGCTACTCTGATGCTTATCTATCCATTTTGGCTAAGAACTACCCCCGGTGAACATCCCATGAAGTATTTCACGGCTCTGTCGGGATGTGCACCTATCATCTGCAGTCGAAATTTGTCGATCATTCGGTATTGATATGCGAGCTGATGAACAATTATCAATCAAATCACTACAAGTAAACATTGTTAACTACTAAACCATACTAAAACTATAACCATCATCACCCATCATCACCCATCTATTGATGCATTCCATGCATGCGCATTTCATGCGCATGGTAGGTCCTGCTTGGGCTGTGGAATGTGTCTGAATCGAGGGGCCTGCAGGTGGGGCTGAAGTCGCGGCAGGTTTCACCCCAGTGGATCCAACATCGAGGGTGGATTCATTGGTTACAACCATGTGCTGGTTTCTCAAGCCATAGGGGTCCCTAAAAATGGCTGGTTTACTACTATAAATGGTTAATAATGGATGATTTGCGGGGTCCCTAAAAATGGTTGATTCATTACTGTAAATGACTAGTAGTGGATGATTTGGGGGCACCCCTATTTTGAGAAACACCCATGTAATTTAAGAGCCAGCGGAGCGCAGCGAAAGCTTTTTGAGCCGCAAAAGAGACCTGCGATACAGCAGGCTTGGTACACTTCTGGTTTGTGCGTGTCACCTATGGTACACTTCTCGATTTGGTGCCTACTCACACTCCCCCTTTACACGAGTGTAAATTGACCCCAGCTCAAGGTCTCTTATTCAAGGGTGGAACCACACTTCGTGGTATCCACTGGCGGTACGGATCCATCCTCGGGTGAGGCCTCTTGCTTCCGCATTCTCAGCCGATGGGATCTCCGCCGTTGTGCCTTCAGCCCCAGCGCTTTCAGCGCTTGCTGATGGCATCCAACAGGATCTCCTTCGCGATCATCTCGTGACCTGCTCCTTTCCCGTGGTGTGCCACGGGTGCTGCGTTCTTGCTGCCCTCGGTCACTGCGATCACGTCCTGCTGGACTGCCTCGATCACCTCCACTGGAACCACCTTCCGCAGCTCCATCATGACCACTTGGTCCTCCTCCGTGGTCATCTCCTCCCTGATCGTCACCAGGTCCTTCCCCGTGATCATCTCCTTCAGGATCATCACCAGGTCCTTCTTCGCGATCTTCTCCTTGGGCATCTTCTTCCTCTTCGCCTTCATGCCCAATGTCTCCTTCGGGTGTCTCCAGGATGTCGGACAATGCAAAGTCCTCAGAGGCACAGTCGCTGTTGTCCTCAACGACTTGTACCGTCCTTCCACCACCAGCTGGTGGTCTCCACCTGCTGTGTGCCGGATGACGATGCGACACCCATCTCCCGAACGCCCATTCCCGGGGCACATCACCCCCGGACGCATTCGTTCGAGCTTCCTCCAACTCGTTCTCCAAGTCCTCCTGCATGGATCGATTGATCCGTCGAAGAACCTCCTCACCACTCATGCCCTCGTAATCCGGTTCGCCATAGAAGCTCCGACCCTCACTTGTTTCCGTGGAAGATCTGCGGCCTCCCTCTTTGGTGTTTGGTCCAGCTGGTCTAACCACCCTTGGTCCCATCCAGGGTCTCGGTGCCGGTGAAGTCGATGACGACGCAGCTCCTCCTGGGTTTGAGACTTCTCCTTGGTGACCTGCATGTTCTTGCATCGACGGTGGTCGCCCTACATGAGACAGTCCACTTTCTGGCATCTCGCGGCTGCGTACTGTCCATGTATTGCGCCACCCTCTCACCCATTCACCTCCAGCGCCCACATTATACCCTGTTGGTCTTGTTGGTGCAGACGACGGGGGTGGAGGCGGTGGAGGTAATCCACCACCTGCTTTGTCTTTTCCTTTGTAGTAGCCCCGGTAGTACTCGTCGTCGGCGTCCTTATCCTTGCCTTTGCCCTTGTACGGTCCAGAGCGACTACCTTTGCCATCAGACTTCTTTCCTTTGTCTGATCCCTTGTCACCATCATCGTCTCCACGACCTCCTCCAGATGGTGGCATTCTCATAGCTCGAAGTGCTGGTCTCTCATCCACCACCTCAAACTCTTCTTCTTCCTCGGGTGATGTTGCAGGTTGCAACGCAGCCCGTCCTCTTTCCACGGCAGAAGACCGTGGTCGCTGAAACCCTCCTTCTGGTACTGGATTCAGTTGCAAACTCCTGGACCCCACTACCACTCTTCTCTCACGCCATGCTCCTTTCCCTTCTGACACCCAGGGCGGTTGTTGCTCTGGAGTGTCATCTACATACTTCACTTCCGCTGAAGGTGTACTTGTACTCGACGACGACATAGTCTTCCCTTTTCCTTTGTCCTCCTGTTGAGACCCTCCTTGTCCTTGTTGCCCTTCTTCCGGTGATGCTCGAACTCCTTCAACATGCCATCCTTGTTTCAGCTTGAAGAAGGTGCATCCTCTCCAAACTGGCTGACCTTTCAACATTGGCCTCGCTTCCGTCCAATGGTCAATGACGACGTCCTTGGTCCCGTTCTCAAAGACCCGCCTTGTCCATCTTTCCACCACCAATCCTTCCGCATCCACTGGAATGCTACCATGAATCGGATGAAACAAGTTCATCCTTGTCTCTCCATGGATCCTAACCAGCCACCCTTCTCTCAAATGAGACACGTCCCATCTATCCTTTCCACGAAAGTCCTGCTGGTACTCCGTCCATCTCCATGGCTTGTTGGGATCTTGTAGTCCAGCTCGAAGTGCACATAGTCTGCTTTCTTCCCAGTTCCCATGGCTTCGGCCAGGGTCGCGCGCCGATCCATTGGTTCGAGAACCGTTGGACATCTGTCCTACTTCCCCAATCCCATGATCTCCCTTACCTCCCCAAAAACTTGGATGTGCCACTCCATCCTTCGGGTTACGATTGGGTGGCTGTGCCCCTCCAGCCGAGTTACAAGCACCTTTCCCTCCACTTCTTGTAGGTGTCTTATTGGGGTCTTGGTCCGGCTCATGGCTCTTGTGGTCTTGTTTCCCTTCCTTCAACCACTTCACAACCAGCGCAACCAACAGTGCTCCAGTGACGACTTCTCCTCCGAGGAGCAAGGTTGCTGCTGCCACTGCAATCAACTTGTAGATCTCCTCCTTGGTTACACCTCCAATCTGTTGGTTCACCTCCTTGACCATACTTTTGATGCCCACGCTTGACACCGCAGGATGCTTCTGTTTTTCGTGCATCCTCAAGCGTTGCACAAAGGCCAGGAATGCTTGGCCCACCAGAGTCTTCGTGAGACCGTCCGCCACTAGTCGCTCCCCTGGAAGATGATATATCCTCCACCTTGTTCTTCCTTCATTCCGGGTGCTCAACACTTCCCGCAACTTCGAAGCACGAAGACGGAGATGTCGCGTCCGCCAACTTCCAGCTTCCAAGGTGGCCAAACTAATGGCTGCACGATTATCCCCATAGAGGACGGCTTCTGGTTCACGCCCCAGTGCCTTCATGAGCTCCATGATGCCATCGCCCATGATCTGAGCTTCCTGATAAGAGACCAGCTCACCTTCTGCAGTCGATGTTGTGATGAACGGCTGCTTGGATGTGAGCCATTGCACGATGTCGCCTCCTACCTTCAGCACAATGCCTTGCACCGATCTGTGGCCTTCTCCTTCAGGCGCAAAGCTCACATCTGCAAAGATCTCCACTGTGTCCAAGCTGCCCACCACACCCTGGTCCTCCTCGAAGTCCTTCTGTTCGCACTTCGAGTAGAGCAATCCCCTATCCGGGTATCGCTTCAGGTACTTCAAGATGCGTCGTCCTATCTTCAGTGCTCCTTCTGGATCTTTGCGCAGTCTTCTGCACATTGCTCCCACAGCATAGGCCACATCCACTCTTGTTCTTGTCGACACCCAAATGAGTTCACCTGCCAACTGCTGTGCATCTTTGAGCTTCTGCTTATCCACCTTCGTACCTTCATCCGGGGGTTGATCTTCCATCTTGGGAGCCGGCCAATCCGATTCTTCCTTGACTTGATGCCTACTGACCATCTCAGCGATGTAGGACGTCTGATGCATCTTGTACCCCTTCTTTCCGTCCACTTCCACCTTCTCAATCTCGCAACCACAGAATCTCATCATAGGGTCCACGAACTCCTTCGTTGAGCATTCCCACATGGTTCCGATCTTGTCCATCAGGCCCTCCAGAACGGGACGGTCACCCACCATCAGCATATCATCGACATACGTCGCCATGTAGCCCTGGATGTCCTTTTCCTGGTCCAGGATCTTCCAGATGTTCATTTCCTTGGTGGCTTGAAGGTGGTACTCTCTTCCCTGTGACATCCATCTCACCCTTTCCAATTCCTGGTCTCGGTAAGCACTCCAGTCTGCTGGTGATTCCACTAGACCGTAAACTGCCCCTTGTACCAACCATTCCTGCCCTTGGGGTACCATTCCGGTGTCATACAGAACCTTCGGTGGCCTCAAGATGGTAGTAGTCCTCTTCCGTCTCGGTGCCAACAAGAATGCTCCTTTCACATCCAGCGACGACACCTCCCAGTTGTTGTGAGCTGCCAACCTCAGCATCAGTCTCAATGGCAACACATCGGCTCCTGAGCTCGCCTTTTCTGCATCCGAACTGTCCGATGCCGCGAAGTTCCCGCAAGCTACTATCCTTGCTTTCTTTCTTCCTCCCCTTTCTCCTGGTTTGAGCAATGTAATCATCTTGGTTGGGATTCGCTCCAAAGGTCTTCCTTCCTCTACCAGCTTTTGTCGCTCTTCCGCTGTGATAGGCCTGATTGCCTTCTCAAGAAGCACGTCCAACTCCTTCTGGATTGCCTCTCTCCAATCACCAAACCTCTCGCGGACCTCCTGAGCGCTAACCATTCTGGTCTGGAGGATTTCCTCATCTGTCCTGCTCTCCCTTAGGATCTCTTCTTCTAGTTCCTCTTTTTCCTGATAGATCTTCGCCACGTTCTCTACCCAGTTCATCTGATTCACATGGCTTCCATCCATCACCGCAACTTCCTCTGAGAGCAACTTCGCCATAGCGTAGTGTTGTTGGACCTTCAGCTCCCCCCAACCTACATCCTCATCACTGTCTTGCTCCTCGCTCAAATCCTCATTTTCGTTTTCCGTCTCACAGAAGTCGCACTTCCTCATCTTCTTCTCTTCATTCTTTTGGGTCAGTCCGCACTCCTGACATTCCCAAACTTCACAGGCTGTCCTCTTTTTTATCGTCTTGACATAGAACACTTCCATCTCCTGATCCCGTTCCTCTTCACTCTTTTCAGTTCCTTCATCCACATCCGACTCCCCCCGAGCTGCATCCATAGCACATCGTGCAGCTCGTCCTGCTTGCTTGCCTCGGACTCGATGTTGAGGTAGATCATGGCGTGTTGGAACTTGGATCACGCTATGAGGCACCAAGTTGTGGATCTCAACCTCAAGAGGTTCTTCAAACAGGTCTTCTTCACCTTCGTCCTGTCCCTCCTCTATCGATGATCTTGCCTCTCGAGCTTCTCCTGTTGCTTCATCTTTTTGTCCTTCCTCTTGAACTTCTGCTCCTCCTTCTATGCAACGTCCACCCTCTTCCCTTGGCGTCTCACTTGAATCCTGTAACACATCACCTCCGTCACCCGGCTGCGTGGTCTCCTTCACCACCTCATTGTATTCCTCGGTACTTCTGGGTCTGGGAATCGCAATGGCAGTTGATCTCATCCAAGATCCGTCACTCAGCCTCACATTGTATGCTCTGCTCGTCAGTGACATGTCCCCTGCTGGTCCAAAGATCTTGACCTTGACCTTTGGAGGTAGAAGAGGTACTGCACGAAGGTCATCTCCGTTGTCCTTCTGCCACCATTTCCTCTTTGCATAGCCAACCGTGCCAAACGGGATCAAAGCCGGAGTCTCCACTCCAACCTGCCTCAGTTGATGGCGAAGACGTAGTTCAGCAGCGTGGCGTAGTGCATGTGGCCAGAGTTTTCTACCTTCCCCAGAAGCCACCAACTGTGCACGTGTCAAGGCCTTGATGTATCCCAGCTCCCGTTCAATCCGAGCATTTCCTTGGGGTGCGTCACCTTCAGAGAACGTCTGGTGGATGTCTCTGGCCCTGGTCCATTGTCCAAACTCCTTGCTGGTGAACTCGCGTGCCCTGTCGCTGTGGATCCTCAGCACTGGTAGATGGAGTGATCGGAACCTGCCATATAGCTTTGCTACTGCCTGTACTACCGTACTGGCTCTTCTGTTCTCCAGCGGTGTTGCCAACGTCAAGTTACAGACTTGCCAGTCTCGAAGTTCTTCGATGAAGGCACCATCTTGGTCTGCTCTTGGTTGACTCCTCACTTCCACTGCCTGTTCCTTCCCTTCCTGGTCCTCCTTCTCTTCCTCTTGGATCTGGTCCCAGGGTTCGGGTTCCTCAGCACTTCTATACGCTTCCATGGCCTTCTCCATCATCTGGTCCACCGTGCGCACATCACCATCTTCCTGTGGTCCTCCCTTCAACTTGTCAATTCCAGCCACCAGAGCTTCACCCTTCTTCACCGGGATGGTCAGTGTTGCCGCCAAGAAGTACTTCACCATCACTCCATCCTGGTCCACGGCCTCAGTGTAGGGTCCTCCAATGTCCAATGACAAGCAAAACACCTCAGGATGACTGACCCGCTTCCTGCATCGATCCCTCCCCATGGCTTCTGCGCAGATCGCACAGTCCTTTCTGTAAGGAAGGTGTCCTGCAGCGAAGTGTCTCCTCCACATCTCAGCCTCCTTCTTCGGGGTGGATTTCACGGCCTTCATCACCAGATCTTCCCCTCTCCTTGTCTGCTGAAGTTTCCTTTCCACAGCCTTCACGACAATCCATTTCAGACCTGGTGCCCATGCCGCCAATCTCTTGGACCTCTCCAGCCTCTGTTCCAACCCCGTTGGCCATTCCTCTCCTGAGCCCTTGCCTCGCATGTCGGCCAACTCCAGAACTTCCGGCATGTCCGTGATGAGCGCGGTGGGTTTTCTCGTCTCATGGCCCAGCCGACCCTGATCACATCCAATCCTCCTCAAGTTCCCAGCCTCAATCATCTCCTCCGTCTCTGGCCAAACCAGGAACGTGGGGAACCCCTTGCCTTGGTGTATGCTCTCGCCCTTTTCCACATACTTCTGCGGGTCCTCGGGTTGTTCGAACATGCACTCCATGGTTGGGTTGTTCTTCTTCCCGATCCTCTGCAGGTACACCGCTTTGAGCCACAACACCGCGTCTCCTTCTGCCAGGTCCTGTTCTTTTCTCGTCAGTCCTTGAAGTCCAAACCGACCTTCCCCTTCTCTTTCGCGAAGTGGCCTTGGTCCTCCATCTGACCCATATCTGAACCTGCACAAGGACACAGTACGGCAGGGAGGGCCTGCAAGCAGTACATCAATCCTTCCTCGCTCTGCAAGCTCCTGCAGGTATCCTGTGAGATGTTCACATCTCATATCTCCTCCCTGACTCAGCTCAACCTCCAGTAGGATCACTCCATTCATCTGCTCAATCGCCTTCCACATCTCATCTCTCTTACCTGAGTAGAGGTGCACCACGACGACTTTGGCTTGTTCTACTTGTCTTCTCCTCCTTCTATTCCATGGCAACTTTGCCGGGTCATAGTCCTTCTTTCCTGGGATCGCTTCGACCACTGACAAGGGAACTTCTGGGAACATTTCCCAACATCTCTTCACCATTTCCTCTTCTCTTGTTGTATCTTCCAACTTCATGGTCCTAATCCTCCATTTCCTCGTCTCATATCTTTCAATCTCCTCCATCAGCTTGCATCCCACTTCACAATCCACTACCGGACAGCCTTGTTGTAGTCGCACTGGTACTTCTCCTTCAGGACCTTCCACCCTGCATCTCTTCCTGTCCCAATGGACTGAGTACCCCACCTGAGTGAGCTTCCACACCGGTACAATGGCTTGGACGGCGTGGTTGACCAGCAGTGTTCCAGTGGTGCGGCACTGCCTCCTCATCGTCTTCCCTGACGCCAGCGACACCTCCACTTCTTCTGCCTCATTCCACTCTTCCTCATCCTTCGCCTGTCTCATACAGTGGGTTGCTCCTCCATCCAGCAGTGTTGTTTCTCCTTTGACCTGGACGCTGCTGATTCCCAACTCACACATCCCTCTCTTCTCATCAACACACATTGCCTTGATGGTTGCACCTCTTCCAACCTGGAGAGACTTGAGAAGGTTTGTGACTTCTGTGACCAATTCGGTGCTCCCGGTGCTGCCTTGAACTTCCGATTTGGCCGTGTCCTCTCTGTACGTGGTTGATTTCTCCACCTGAGGCGCTTTGTCACTTTCTTTCTCCATAGCCTTCTGACTTCTCTCCTCACCCTTGTCCTTTCCTTTCTTTCCTTTGGCATCCTTGCCACCTCCTTTGATTCCTCCTTTGGCATCCTTGCCGCCTTTGTCTCCGCCCTTCGAGTAGCTTCCTCTTCCTCCACCTGGTCCATTTCCACCCCCATCTTGGGTTGCACTCCCCCCAGTCTGCTGTGGAGACTGCCCTTCACGAAATGGACTCTCTTTCTTGGTGTGAAGAGTGCTACTGCAGACCCAGCACCTTGTCTTCGGGTCCTCCAAGGCATTCCAATCATGTTGGAAGGTGCAGTTGCGACCTCGGTTGCAACCATGCGGTGACCCCCACCATTTGCACGGGGTCGTCTTCTCTCCCGGGCTGTTGACATGCTTGGGTGGTGTGTTCAACAGCTTGATGTTGGGGTCCTCTTTGGTTTTCTCCTTCTTGCTTTCCTTGGCCTGCCCTTGCATGCCCATCAGCAACTCCGCCTCAGCCACCAGCACCTCCTGCAGTTTGAGCACTCCTTCCAGCGTAGGCCTCACATCTATGTCGTGCCTCATCCGAAATGTGCTCACCCGAAAACCGGCCTGCATCGACTGCTCCAGGACATTCTGCATCACCGCGTCCAAGGCTCTCACCAGCACCGTTGCATCCGGCAAAGATGCTCCAAGCTCCTGAACTCTGCAGAACTGCCTCTTCCATAGCCTCAGCATTTCCCCAGCCTGTTTTGGTCCTTTTGCTGGTGTCATGGCTGTCAATGCCGTGAGCATTTCCGTTCGTTCTTGCAGTCCTCCTGGTTGAAACGTCTTCAGCACTCGGAAGATGATCTCATGGGGCGACAAAAGTGTCATCGAGATCACCTCTTCCTTGATGGAGTTGGGCAGCGCCTTCAACAGCATTGTGGTCACCCTCTGCTGTATCCTGTCGAACCCCTTTGGCATCTCGCTCTCCTTGGGTGCGACCACATACAGTCGCTGCAGGGGTCCTGCTGCCAGCCACTCTTGGTACCGAACGTTCACCAGCTTCACCACGATGTCCCACCATTCCCCAGCTCGCGACGAAACATCCGCGATCAGAGGGCGAATCTGAGCCAGCCAGTCACCTGCCTTCAACCCAGACTGTGGTCCACCAGGTTCTTCAAGTTGTGGAAGAGTTATTGGGATCGACCTCAACTCCTCATTCTGGGCTTGTCCCCATCCTTCATCCCAAACCTCCTTCTTGCGGGCCTGGTCACGTTGATTCATCTCTTCCGCAATCCTCGCTGCCTCTTCACTTCCCAAGCTCCTCCATTGATGCCCTTGATGTCGACATTCTCCATCTTGCATGTCCTCAGGTGACGGTCCCCACATGGACCACGTGGGACGTCCTAGGAGTCCATCGTTGTCCTTGTTCCTTTTCCAAGCTGTGACCCTCTTCTCCAACTCCTTCACATCCTCAGGTTCACAGTTGTCTCGATCCCAGATGCTGCTACCTTGCACCTCACTAGGATGTAGTGGTCGGCCTCGTCGACCATCACCCCTTTGCATCGCCCGATCACCTTGCCCTTCTCCAGGATATAGCACCCGATCTCCTGGCACTTCTCCCGCAAACCATGCCCGACCGCCTTGAGCTCCTCCTTGATGAAGCGCCCGATCTCCTCGAACTTCTCCTGGATGCAACGCCCGATCTCCTCGAACTTCTCCCGGGTGCAAGGCCCGATCTCCTTGTGCTTCTCCCGGGTGCAAGGCCCGATCTCCTCTGGCATGTTCAGAATGCCAAGCCCGATCTCCTTGAGCTCGTCCTGGATTCGACTCCCGATCCCCTTGAGCTTGTCCCCAACGCTGTCCTTGTCCTCGTTGGTTGCTTCGATCCCGGCTTCGTTCTCGGTCCTTTTCTTCACGTGGCTTCCACGGGCGATCATCCCTTCTCACCCTAACCACATATGGTTCTTGTTGGTAGCCACCAAGGGACTCTGGCCACGGCGGAAACATCACCTCCTCAATGCCGCTGCTGCCACTTGTCTCATCCGGTGGCGGTGTGCCCAATGGCACCATAGTCCCTCCTGGTGTCCATCTTCTCGTTGTCGGGGAAGCTGGAGTGTGCATTGACACTGGAGTCGCAGGTTCTTCCGGCTTCTGGTCCCCACCGTCCACCTTCTCCCACGACTTCGCTTGGCTTCCAGTGGATGCACTACTTTGCATCTCCTCCAGCTTCTGTCTGAGGATCTTGTTCTCCTCGAGGATGAGGTCAAACATCTCCTGCTCGATCTGTCTGTCAAGCGACTTGTCTCGCTCAGCTGCAGCTGCTCCTTGTCCTTTTCCTTTTCTTCCAACTTCTCCGACATTCCCACCCTTCTGCTCGTCCCCACTCGTCCTTGGGTTCGTCCAGCTCGGTGGTGCCGGTGGTGCTTCAGGTTCCTCCCTCATCAACCCTTGCGTCCTCACACCCATCTGCTGCCCCATGTCTTCTAGGGCCCCAGCTGGTGTTGTAGTCGTACTCGGCAGTGAGGGCAGTTCCCTTGGTCGCCTTGCTTCGATCTCTGCCTCCTGTCGTGTGCGCTCAGACCAGAACGCATTCACCAACGGAGGCACCGACGCAGATCGACCATGGTGCGTTGGGCTCATAACCTAAGAGCCAGCGGAGCGCAGCGAAAGCTTTTTGAGCCGCAAAAGAGACCTGCGATACAGCAGGCTTGGTACACTTCTGGTTTGTGCGTGTCACCTATGGTACACTTCTCGATTTGGTGCCTACTCACATAATTAATTGGTTAATAACAGGACATTTGCGCATATTTGTAGTTGAATCTGCGCATCACGGGTTAGAAACCATGTAATTAAATTAATTGGTTAACAGGAAATCCATTGAATCGATCCATTGTTTATGACAATTGGTAATGTTATTAAGAATGGAAGAAACAATTGTAATCAATTAGACATAATTATTCACAGTTGTCTTATTTTATCACTATTCAAGTACTTCATCTCGAAAGAGAGATGTAGCTAGATGTGAAACATGCATGATCCGATTTGATCATCTTCAAGCAGTCCATTTTTGACTAGGGTTGCACATATTTACACGAAACGATGGAGGTCCATGGATGAATTCGATGAATCCTGTCCAAAGATGATCACTGATCTGGATTTAGGAAACACACAAGCCAAACAGCCCTAGCTGACTGCCAATTCCTGTGTTGACTGTCAATTCACCTTTATGATTCATTTTGAACACAATGATTAATCATGATTTGCCATTCTGAAGCATCATTTGACCCAGTGTTGGCCCTACCGATAATCATGATTCATCATCATGAACACTGCTGTCTACTGTATATCTAATCAGCATTATAAATAATTGAAGGCTAATTAGTAATTTATTTGAAGACCATAAACCCATATGGTTATGGGTCACTACCCTTTACATCTGGTTCCCTCTCTTCAAGTGTTACTGCTCATCTCCCCGCACAGTGGCAGGACAGACCAGTGAAGTAATAGCGAGTGTCGGATATCATTAAGAAGAAAATTGAGTATGACATAGATTGACACCGAAAATACACCTGGTGTATCACCATGACCATTGCATTCCCTATCATTCTTGTTGGTTGTCATCCCCCCAGAAGATTGATGGCAAGTAACCATTGTCGATTAATTGTCCCCCTATTATCGTTGGTTATCAACCATTATATTCCCTATCGTTAATCATTGTCAACCCTTGCTAACCACTACCATCGACTATTGTTGGTCATTGACCCTTGCTAACCATTATCATCCACTCTTGTTGGTTCTCAACTAAGCATTGTTATCCACTATTGTTGGTTATCAACCACCATTGACATCAACTACAAGGTGGTGCCCCCTGCTTATAAGTTGATTAATAAGCCATTTAACTCTAGTTATATCTACCACAACTAGTAGTTACCCTAGTTATAAACCAACGAATCGCTATCTTGGGGGCCCCACCTTGTATTGATGATCGATATTCATCCAGCTCACCATATCAACAAGCATAAACCACCACTAACCATTCGCCAGGGCCATCTTCGGACAACTGATGCACCGCACCTCGCAAAGTACCGTGCCGGGGGCCCGCATGAGACCCGGCTCCGCGACTGCCCCCAGGAATGATCTGACCTCGATGGAGGACATGATCCAACCAACGGTGCTGGGTAATGTTGGGGCCCCTTGGCCTACAAGGTGGGGCCCCCAAGATAGCTAAGTTGGTTTATAACTAGGGTAACTGCTAGTTGTGGTAGATATAACTAGAGTTAAATGGCTTATTAATCAACTTATAAGCAGGGGGCACCACCTTGTATCAATTGTGGGGATACCACCCCCAAATTACAAAGGTCAATCGTGGGGATACATCCAAACTACTACTGATGGTACCCCCTCGTTATTATTGGTTGACCCAACAGTGCTTAATAAATTTCAAAGGTCTATTCATTGTGGGGGTAGCATTTCAATGGGAAACCGCTTGGCTTTTGGGAGATGACTCTTATGAATCAACTAGCGGGTTTACTGATCCAGGGTAAGCATTGCCCTGAATTGGCAGCTATTTCTACAACCTGACAATGGTGACCCCAAACGTTCCCATTTTTTGTAGTTGAGGTTTTGGTGCGAAGGATTAGATATATGTGTCGGTTTCAGCTCCCCAAAAATGTGGTCCCACAGAACAAAGAAGCAAACCAAAATCATTCCGTACCAAGGTCACATCACCACGTTGCTCGATAACGGCTGGCGCTTGTACATTGGCGTGCCACTACTATAAACCTCTTGCACGAATGTTGTATTGTTTTTGTTTGCCAAGTTTATGCCAGCCAAAAAATATGCCTAATCAATCGTATACAGAAATTGATGAATCCCAATATCCGATGGCCACATTGGATAACAAACAATTACACACACACAAACGAACAAACGAACAAACAAACAAACAAAGAAACAAAGAAACACAACAAAAAAGAAAGGAAAACAAACAAAACACAAAAAAAGAAAGAAAGAAATAAGTAAAAAAAGGAAGGAAAGAAAGAAAGAAAGAAAGAAAGAAAGAAAGAAAGAAAGAAAGAAAGAAACAAAAGGAAAACACAAAAAACAGAAGAAGGAAACAAAAAGAAAGAAAGAAAAAAAAAGGAAGGAAGGAAGGAAGGAAGAAAAAAAACAACAAAGAAACACACAGTCTTGTCACCTACTTTTTGACAGATTGGTTGCAAATCATTCAGCCACATTCCGGCACACAAAGTAAAATGAGGATCAGTGGACGTGGCTACAGCAACCAATCACGTGATTCATGAATCACCCGGCATCGCAGCACCGACCATGATTGCCCCACCACCGATCAACCCGTATTTTAATCATCAAGTATGATTAGCCAAACAAACCCATGTCAATATCTACTGTTATTAACTAATCATTGTATCCTTAAATAATTATGTAATATCTGGTAATTAGCCACCACAAGTTCCAGGTTCCATTATTATGTTCTAGTGTATACAAAGTGCTTGTATTTTGGCAAATGCAAATACGTTATATGATAAATACATATATATATATAAATACGTAATACACATTGTGTTTTTAGACAAATGTGCGCTAAGATATCAATACCCAATGTTGTTCTTTATAAAAAAACATGAATATCAATACCCAATGTCATTCTTCATATACAAGCATTGAAATCAATCCTGAGATATCAATACTCCAATGATGTAGTATTGCCCGTGGCTTCAACAATGCTGTTGAGAAAACGACCATACCTGGAAAACAAATATCAACAACTAAAGCTTGAAAATCAATGTACATTGAACATTGATTATAAAAACTATTCCAATGATTCCAATGAACTCTACAAGTAAATTGAAATTTGTCATATATCAACGGCTACATTAAACAACATACACACTGCACGTTGTTCAATGTATAATTGACCGAATGTCAATAACTACAATAATTGAACAAATTCAGAAACATCATTTCAATATTTCCATATCAATAAGTAGATAGGTAAATCATTTCAATATTTCTATATAATAACAACAACCTTGAACATATTGTTCTATTCAATATTTCTTATTTGATAGGCAATCACATTGAACAACAAACCATTTCTGCTGTTGGTGCTTTGCCCCGCCTGCCAAGGAGTCAGTGCCAATGCTGGAGGATCGGTCGGCTCCTGGAGGATCGGAGCGAAATTCCAGGGCGCCAGTCGCCGGTGAAATGTTTGGTTCAATGATTTAACTTCAGTGAATGATGCTAAACGTAATGATTCACTTCAGTCTCCAATGATTTAACCTTGTCACATGTGGGCCAATGCCTCATTGATGATGCTAATGCTTAATCATGGTATTGCCAGTGGTTTGCAGCATCACCAGTCGCTCAGTGAAATGATGCTCAATGATAATTCTACAGCAAATGATTTGATACTGCTACAACAATGTCTAATTGATGGTTACTAAATGCAAATTTATACTGAACTGGTGGTTTGTTGATCGTCAAATAATGACTGAAACTGGCTACTGCAGCAGAATTACCAGTGGACAAATGCTGCATGATAAATAAATACAAATGGTCACAATGATGATTACCCAGTGTTTCAAGAATGGCAGGCTTAAAAATGGTGGATGATTATTGTTCATGAGAGGTGCCAGTGGTCAAAAAATTGTTCATGAAAGGTCTCAGTGGTCTCAGTGGTCATTCAGAATGGGTGCATGCCATGAACTATACCACCTGGCAGTGGGTCAGTTCACACCGCACCTTGGCCATCAAGTAGTCACCAATAAAATCGATGGTTATTCTCCCTCATAAACCATTGATGCTTAGCCGCTTGATCCACAGCCACCTAACATGGAAAATCCACAATTTATTATAGCTGGTTTCCCACGATTTCCTAATTAAATTAAAAAAAAATCATTTTCCGTTGCCGTTGCCATGCCGGGCTACCAAACCATGGCCGCGTCACCATCCAGGGCAACGCCATGGTCCTCCCATCCGTCCTTGGGAGCCCACCGAAAAGTCCCAGGCATGGTAGCTCCCAGTCATGGCTGTATGGCTGCACCGGAAGCCTCTAATGAAAATTATGAATTCATAAGCATGGTAAGTAATAGTTATAGTAATTCGATCAGTGGTCATAACCATGGTAATAATGAACTGATAATACTATTCATTCCCAATAAGCACGTTAATTATTGGATTATTCTGGTAATTAATCGTGGTAATTAACCTGGTAATTGATGCAACCAAAGTAAGCACATAACCACGGTAATGATATGACCATGGTAGTTGACCTGGTAACTATTGGGAATTAAGTACGATCATTGTCATAGAATATAGCCGGTAAACATATAACCATGGTAATTGACTTGGTAGTGAATGGGAATTAACACATTTACTGTTCTTCATGATCATATAGCCTGGTAATTGATTACATTTAACCATAAAACACTATCTAACAGCAATTGGCTGACCATCAATAAGCCATCGATTGACCATGTTTAAGCCTGTCTTCGTCATTCACCAGATTGTAGACCCACACTACCCATTATCTACAATTAGTCATAGTCCATCTCATCATATATTTTCAACAATGAAGAACCGTCCTTTTACTTTTTCCTTTGCTATACTGCGTTTGTTCATTATTATGTCTCTTGGTCGTATTATTTCCATGACTGCTGGGGACGCACACTTCTTGTAGATTTCTGTGGACTTCTGACCCCTGATAGTGTCGGCTGGTATTGAAACGCAGCGCATGAATCTCGTCTATGTTTGCTCGTGAGTGAGCCCGGACACGCATCATTAACCACATCGACCATTTTTGTTGCATACTATCCCTCTATGATTAACCATTCACCTTAATAAACACGTTTGCAAGTTCTGTGTCTTGACAGTTTTGCTGCCAAGGACTGGTGGGTCTCCAACTTGATCGAGGTTCTATACCTGTTGGATGTGCGTGCGATTATATATACCCAACGTGGGCTGGACAGCTCTATTTCGTCCCATGATTTCATGGGTTGTAAATCTGCGGGCCATATCTACAATCATGTGCATGCATACCCAAAGTGCTACTCTCTCTCTATCTTGTTGGCTACATCTATCTACCAACTTGATGATGTCTCCATGAACGTAAAGGCATCATCAGCATTGATTTTTGTTACCGGGGTTAGGCCCCGGGCTGTAATGGTAGGTTGGTTAAGTGGCAAAATCTCATTCAACCCCCCAGGGTCCTCAATCACTGAGGTGCCTAATGGAAGCTTGGTGCTGAAAAAGGAAAAAATAGAGAGATAACAATATATGAAAGCACATGTTCGTTTATGAAAATACATGTTCATATATGAAAATAGGTTTGAATGCAGAAAAAACATGAAAATATATTAACATACTACACGTTCAAAAAATAGAGTTAAAAAATAAGACAAATAAAAATAAATAAAAATGATACTGCTTGGTGAATGCTCTTGCTGGTGGGTGGTAGCGTCTGGCTACTGGCAGATGCATTCTTTTCTCAGCCAGCCTTCTGCTTCTGGATCTTGTGGCAGCCAAGTCACTTTGGACATTTCTTGGCTGGCACTTTTGAAATTTCCCTTTTCAAATGGGAAAGTGCATGACGTGGGATCTCTCCTGGGGTCTGTGACTCCACTCCTGGTGGGATGGATAATTCACTCACCCTGAGCTTCCCCCACGCCCACTCATGGCACAATTTCATTTTCTGGTGCCAATCTTCTGGATCATTTTTGTCAAATGGCGTTGACATGCTCATTTGGCTGTATCCTTTGAAAGTTGGAATAAGTGGCAGCGAGCCTGTGGTCACCATTGGTGAACCTGTGGCCACCCATCTGGTTGACCATCTGGCCACCCATGGCCATGGGGCCCCATGGGCTGAGGCGAGGCCATGGTGACCTCTGTGGGTCGGAGGTCCTCTTGTGCCGCTACTGGCCATTTTGGGCAATCATGGCTCCCAGCATAAATGGTTTGCACCCATGGTTATGGCAGGAAACATGGTAGCAATGACCACAAAATAAAATAAAGTAAATTGTAATGAAATAAAATAAATAACAATAAATCATGATAATCTATTTTTAGTACATGGTGGATTAATTTCAATAGATACCCTTCTCAATGGGCTCCCTGGGCTCATGATAGAAAATCTTGGTGTCACCTATGACCTGTGTGGCTGGCTCATTGTAAGAACAAACTGTCAGTGGTTGAAAAAAACAGCGCGATGGAGCGCGTTACCTGGATGGCTGTGTCTATTGCGTGTTCTTGCCCTGTGTTAAGCAGTGTATAAATGCATGTCTTTGACTTTGTTGACTATCATCATTTGCTGGAGGCCATCAAAAGGACAGGACTGTTGCGGCTATTCACTGTGGCAAACCTTGATGATGTCAATCGATTGAAGCGGAGCAAATCTCAAATATAACATTTTTCTGGCCGCCACTTCACTTTGGAGCTCAAAACTTTCGCAGCTGACTTTGCAGTGCAACCGTTGTGACTGTATTTACATCTGAGTTGTGATTTTATACATTTCTTAAATCTACTGGTATTTGCATACAATTAGGGCAAACTTATTCCTTTTCATCTACTGAATCCCGAAGCTGATAGATCCTTTTAATACGCCTGCAACGCAGCACCATCTTTGGGCACTCGCCTATGGTCGCCGACGTTGGGATGACTTGGTGACTTGCGTACGGATCGCGCTGCAAAAAGGTTGACAAACATGGCATAGGTTGCTGGTTGGTGCTATGTTGCCGCAAGATTCTGGGGCGACCAAGATGTGTCTAAGTATTCTGAAAGTCGAAATTGGTGCACAACACGAGCGATGACCATCCAATTGTTGGCCGTATCTTTTTATGGGGTCACTTATATCCCCATGGTGCTAGGTTGCATATCATCCTGACAAATGCATGTGGTGGCTTCTCAAAATAGGGGACCCACCAAATCATCCAACACTAACCGTTTATAAATTAAACATGTGGGATTTCCTATTTTAAGAACCCCCTCATATAAACATATAAATGCTACATTTGTTTAAGCCGGTAAAAATCATCAACAGTTCTGATCCATACCCAGGTCTATCACCTACGTCCCGAGACGTTTTGTGCATAACCGCCGACATTGCAGCAGTGTCGCAAGTTTCATCAACACGGTGGAGCATGGTTAAAACAGCAACATAATGAAACTTAAGAGCCAGTGCTGTGCCATCCTGATTTTCAGCTTGAGCCACTGGTACTCCCCCTTCGCACCACATCAATACTATGGGTCGTTGACCATCAGCGAGCATCAAGCAACCGTTGATAATTGGCTGTGGGTCAAACCGTTAGTCCCCCTGGTTCCCCTATAATTGACCATTGTTTTCCCTGTGAGTTTGTTGGTGAACCTATCCCCCATGAAATTGGTTGGTCAAGATTGACCCATAGCCATATACAGCTGGTATATCCCCTACTATTGTTGGTTCTCATCTCATATCATTAACCATTAACCAGTTATTTAGCCATTGCTGGTTGGTTAACTGCTTGACCCATGGCCACCACAGAACCATTGTCATTGGCCGTCCAAGCCTCAGGTCCGACCATGTCCAACCCCTACTGGCTGTGGGTCATTGCCACCAGCTGTGGACCTGACGCAGTGCTCAGATCTTCTGAGCGCCTTGCCGACGCAGGGGAGCAACAATCACAACGAATAACATCCTGTGGTTGGTGATGGGTGGTTCATTGGATGCCGAATGCTTGCCTAAGTGCGGACTTTTTGATGGGTAATGGTTGGTCAATTAAGATGTTGAATTGAAATGGTGAATTGATGCTAATCGATGGTTGATTGATGGTTAATTGATGGTCAATTACCATGCTTAATTGATGGTTAATTGTTACTATTAAGTGACGCTGCTTCAATAGTAACTAAGACTAGTGAACTGATGGTGATTCTGATACTTAATCATTGAAGATTGATGGTTACAGCAATACTGGTTAAAAATGGCTCATACTAAATTTGTTGGTATCAACATGTCTTAATGGTTAAATGGATAAGCTTAAAAGCTACAACAAATGACACAACAGAATAAAAATGGATCATGCTAAACCTCATTTCTCAATTTGTTGGGATGTTCAGCTACCCAAATCTAGTAGTTGATAGCTTCCCCCCCCCCAGAATGCTGTGTGAGATAAATCCTACCAGGGGCCTACGTGGAATCAATAATGCAAGTGGTGCCTTGGATTTGCACTATTGACTATCATGGATATCTTGTAATCAAGACTGGTTGGTGGTTTCAACCCCCTACGAAGCATATGCTTGTCAATCAACCAACCGTCTGTGAAAACCAAGGAAAATAAAACATGTCAATCAAACCACCAACCGCTCGCAAGTTTTACCATTATTGTTGGTTATTATCGCCTATTAAGCACTACAATCCTCTATACACAACCAACATAATAAAATCACCACTACAACCATTTGTTAAAACCATCACCCAAAATAATGATTATGGACAAGTTCTACTGCAGCTGCATAGATTCACACTTCTCACCGAGAGCTGGTTTCCCGTGAACAAGAGAAGGAGCTTTCGGAAGCATGGCGCAATTCGGATGTGCATCCCAACACCATCTGCATTGAGCAAGCCTCTTGGTTGATGATTTCATGACCAATATTGGTTTGGCAATCTGAATTGCTAATTAAATCAATCCGTCTTTTAATAATTGATTTACGTCATGTTTCAGCCATTCATCACCAGTTTTGGTTGCTTCATTGCTAAACCATTCTCAATTACTGAAAATCATGAATGGTTGACAGTGACCAATTGATGGTCGATCAATAATGGTCGATACTAATAAACCACCCTCAGTTGGGTGGCTTGTTAGTGTGCAACTCAGAGTAATCATTCTGTGGCGTGTTGCTCTTTTTCCCATGATCAATCAGTCTCACATGGTTGGTTTATTGCTAAAATTTGTCAATAAAGGATGACTTGGGGTCCCCTAGTTTGAGAAACACTCATATGAACAATTGTCAAAATCATATAATAATTGGACAAACCATATCAAGATGGATCCATATTCATAATTGATCCATATCAATAGTCGATCCACATCTTAATGGCAAAACAACACTAGCTATTCATGGTACAGCCCCAGCTGATCGCGGATGGACATATCCCAAGAGTCCCATCCACTGGGGGAACACTTGGCTGATCCCCACGCCTATCGACAGCCAGGACAAATGGTTGAAGTTCCACTTCTGGAAACCTGGTCTACTTCCAGCGCTCGAATGTTGAGACGCCAAAGGCGGATGGGGATCTCTAGAGCAAATCCCCTTTGAAGCAAAGAAAGGGTATGTTAATGCTAATATTATAATGGTTTTGCAGGATCTACATGAAGATAGTAAGGAATAATTAATGATTACTATTTGCGGGATATACATATCCAAGTATATTAATATTCCGAAGAAAGGGTATGCAGGAGACTCGGAATATTAATACTACCCAAAGATGCGGGATACGGGATACACATGAAACTCTAAACAAAAGTACTCCATGGAAAAACTAGCTTGGAAGAAAACAATGCCACTTTCAGCAGGCAAACCTATTGAAAACCAACGGTGGATTTTCCACTTCCGGTAATCCTCAGGGTGAAAATCACAACGCCCTCCTGGTTGGTGGTTTCAACCCCTATGATATATTGAGCAACCAACCATTTAGTAATACTAGGGAAAATAACGAAAATGTTCAAACCAACCAACCAACTAGCCATCATCAACCACCAAAACAAAACATGTATAAAAGACCAACCCCTTGATACCCCTTGAAACCACCAACAAGGACTGCCTGAAGGCATCGAAACACGCAAATCTGAGGCCAGCGCGAAACGCACTCCGCATCGAGAACACCAAACCTGCAAGGGAAACCGGGTATCCAATAAAACACGTTCACTGGTTGGTGATTGAACCACCCCTATGACAAATTATTGGTCAACCAAACGGTTCAATTTTTTCAACCCCTATGACATGTGTTAATAGTTACTAAGGAAAAATGAAATTGTTTAAAACCACCAGCCAGCTTTTCATTGACAAAGCAAAACCATACATTGCTTAGCACGCCTTGCCATGGCATGCCGCTGTTTCAAGTCAATCATACCTGCTATTAGACATCTTGCTGTAGTCCAACACTCATCTCCACGACTGGATGACGTGACTAGCAGGTGAATCATGCACCCTGAAGCATCTTGGAAAAATCCCACAAGGTAACCCCAGCAACAAAAAGCAACGACGTTTTCACGCCGTGGCCTCCTTTGCCCCTTGCTTCAGGACTTTTTGGACATGCCTCAGAATCGCACAGCACAGGTGGCAACCCTGGGATGACCTGGGATCCGATATGAAACTTGAGTTCCTTTCGGTTCCTTTGGAGGGGTGGTATATGTTGTTATGTTCTCTTGAGGGAAGCAATCCTTTCGGAATTTAGGGGGTTTCACGAGGACCTTACTTTGCCAAAAGATGTTGCAAAAAGGCATTGGTTCATGGAATCGCCCCCACAATGCTTTTCAAGGGACCATTTCTCAGGTAAGCACACCTGAAGAGGCTTTAAAGGTATAGACTTCACCTCAAAGAAGCAACCCCTTATTTTTTGGTCACACACTCATTCCAAATACCTGAAACACTGAAACCCAACGTAGGACAGGCCCTTGTCTCCCTAATCAGCAAAGTAAATGAGGCATGCGGCGTGTGACAACACAAAATCCATCCCATGTCTGGTTCCATAAGTAACACTTAATCCTGTGGCCTGGGCTGCTGGCCCGTAAGACATGTCATCAATTTGACACATTGATGGCGTGTTTTGCGCCATCATAAATGACATATGGTGCTGGACCACTTATCAATAAATGTCACTAATATAGGTGCTACAAGAACAACAGCAAAGTCTGTTGCTGTTTTGATTGGAATTATGCTATTTGATCCTCAGCAAGAGCGATGCATTCTTGTTCCGACCCTACATATCCCCAAAAAAACATGTCGACACTGAATGTTTGTCTGGCACGTTTCCCTCAAGAAACCAAGTTTGCACGAAAAACCAACCAGTCTAGGTGGTCCAGCCACGTCTGAAGCTACCACAAGATCAATGTTCCAACAACCATCGCTAAAAACCGTCAGTGCACCCCTTGCCCCAACAGTATAGCTGTCTTTGGCAGTGCGATTCAACATAAAATGATCCTTAAGAAGGCTTGATCATGCTCTATAATCACCAGTTGGGATTGGATAAGTCTTGAGCCTGGTTGTTTGGTTGCTTACTTGGTTAGTTTGTTCCTTTCACTTGCTGGTATCCTCTATCAACTAAGACAAATATCCACTAATCAAGAGATAAACAACAATGTCATACGTCATCCGGTGTTATTTGATAGTACAGTTTCCTGTCCTTTTATTTTGGCATCAGCTCTGCTGTGCCAGTGCGTCAGGACTCTGCTGTTTTCTGATTTTTCTCCTTTCTATCTTTCACTTGCTCCTTCTTGGGCGGGGGGGTCTGCCGAGCCCCTTCCATTTGGTCCTGTATTTGGATGATTCTTGATTTGGCTGTGGGTCAAAACCTTGTACCCCTGGTTCCCCTATCATTTACCATTATATAGTTTCCCTGTGATTTTGTTGGTTATCAACCACCATTATTGGTTGATCAATATTGACCCACAGCCATTTCTCCGGCTTGTTGGGAATTCTGCTGCTGAATTATATATATATATATATCTATCTATATCCATCCCTGCATTTACCGGGCAGAACGCCTCACCGCGGCCCACCACCCGTGGCGCCAGGTCTCCTCTCAAACTCCTCCTCGTAGCGCTGGCGCTCCGACGTCCTGGGGTCGATTTTGAGCCGCAACCAACGACGTGCGCAGCACCCGTGGTTGGAGCCGCACCAACGATGAGGTGAGTTCGCCTCAATGGCTGGCTGGAAAATCCACAATTTTGTTAGGAAAACCTGCTGGAAATCATCCATTGAAATGGTGGATTAACTAACCTAGCAATGGATTTAAGCCATTTTTTTATAGTGAAACCCTGGGAAATCAGCAATAATTGGTGGATTTTCCATTGCTAGGTTTTTTTAATAAAGGATATCCAATCGGGATACGATGGATTTAATGGTCGGTCATATCCTGATCTCCATCACGCATTATGACCAACCATCAGTATCCATCATCATCATTAAGTGTCATAATCTTGAATAATGATGGTTCCAAATAATGATCATGATCCATGATTATGACACTTAATGATGATGGATACTGATGGTTCCAATTATGCTTCATATACTTCATGATGTCAGAATGATCATGATCCATCATTATGACAATGATTATGGATGAATCATGATTCCAATTAAACATCTTCATTGCTTCATCATGTGTTATTGATGCTTAATGCTATCGATGTGATATATTCATGCTTGAATGAAATAGTGATCCATTCTTATCATTGATTGGTAGTAAACTGATTGTTAAACCGATGGTGGACTGATGGTTCATCAATGGTGCTGACTAGCAGGTGGTTAAACTGATGGTTGAAGGGCCATTCATTACATTCCATGGTTCCATGAGTTCCACCATGGTTTAACTGACATGGGGACTTAATAAGCTTGATGCTAACTATGACATTGGTAAACTGATTTCCACCTGTTTTCATGTTGGTCAATGCTGGTCCAAGTAATCATGGAATACGCTGTGTATGAATGCACCCAAATAAATTCTGATGCAGGACGAATGGAAAATACATCCTAACTCTCGCGGATGGCTGTTTCCTAGAACGGATGTCACACCCACATCATTGGTTTTCCCAGGATTTTTCGAACGGTTGCTTTACTTAAAACTGCATTATCGCACAAAACACCTCTCTCAACATCTCATAACAGCTTTGCAACCGATGTTGTTGGGTTGTCAATGGCTATCGGAGATCAACAACAACAACCACTCATCAGGGAAATCGACAGCCACTGATGGTAAAACGGTGAGTGTCTAGGTTCATGATGGAGAATTGGCGGTTCATTGGCGGTTCATTGACGGTGGAGATTAATTCATGGTAATTGGCGATTAATTGGCGGTTCTTCGCCATTGATGCTTCATGACACTGGTTGATGTTCATTGGTCATCATTGATCTCGACCAGTAGCCAACCATTAACCGTCGATCAACCAACCATAAAACCAAGCATTAAACCAACCATTCACCTACCATATAACCATTCACCTACCAACCATATGCCTGTATAATGGATATAGCCTATAACCTGTAACCAACCATAAAACCAACCTTAAACCAAACATTAAACCGATTCACCTCCCATAGCCAACCATCTGCTGGGCTCCCAAACGACATGGGCTGCTCACGGTTTGTGGAGTTCCCATCGTCGTCGGTCTCGCAATATCGGCTGCAGGGGGATTGGCCCATCCTGCGACGTGCAGCTGGGATATGTGCTATGGAGAGTGGTGAATGGATGCTTAAACTGATGGTTTGATAGTGGGGAACTGATGGTTAAATTCTGAACTCATGATTACCAATTGAAGGTGAATTCGCGAATGATTCGTGAGGGTTAACGCTGGTGGATGAATCGTCATGAACCTGGAAAAAGGTACGTTGATGCTAGTTGCCAGGCGGCAGCAGTGCCTCCACAGCACAGGAGGGTCACGGCCCAGCGAGCCAATGGCTGCGGTTGGGAAGTGATCAAATGAAGTGGTGATGTGTAAAGTTTGCAAATGAATAGAGCATATCAAATTGAAAAAATTAAAAACAGATATCACATAATATACGTACATGCACTTATTTACATACACAGTGATATCTACGATATACAGGATGCATACACATGTAAGAAAATCGAAAATCTGCGTGTACAAATATGTATATATATATATATAAATAAATATATATATATATATATAGATACTCTACATACACTTACACTAGCATACGACAACAAATCGCAACATATCAGCAACACAACACAAATGCAAACATGTCTTTTGATATCAATACTTTAAGTGGTTCAATGTGATCACAGTCTCCGTATATCATCAAGCATAAAGATCACAGCAACCACAGCAACCCATCTTCCACAAATGATCAGTGATGGTTTGGTGGAAATCAATTAGTGATGATTATCAAGGATTATTTGTGGTCAGTGATGGTTTACGATGCAAAATAAAATAACAAACCATCACTTCCCACATAATCATGAATCATTGACCTCATTCACCATCCCTCATCAGGATTAACATGGATGAGTTAGGCATCTTGATGCATCTTGAACACTTTGCAAATGCTCACCCTTCAGCCACCACTCCTAGATCCGCAGAAACTTCGGAAAGGATTGGCTGCTCTGCCTTGGACGAATGCTCTACCGATCTACCGATCCAAACAGCCACGAGTCGACTGGTTCGATAACCTGTGGCTATGGGTCAATATTAATCAACCAATTTCATGGGGGATAATAACCAACAATAATAAGGGAAACAATGGTGAATGATAGGGGAACCAGGGGTACAGGGTTTTGACCCACAGCCCTGTGTGGACTACACCTAAGGAGGAACTATTTCTATTTGGCTCCCCGGTAGGTTGAATGGGGGTGACCACTGTTTTCACAAAAACAACACTGCAATCATGATTTCAAAGTCCTAGGAAAACAACGTAATCCGTAACTTCAAAGAATATAGCGAAAGAACAAGCAAACGATAGACATGAAACAACATGTCAAAAAACATGTCAAAAAACTTAGATTGAAAATACACCAGGCCTGAATAGAACAGTTGTTTTGCTGACTCGTAGAATCAAAGAAGCTCAAAGGTCTTCATGTGGGTGCAGCCCATCTTTGGTCTGGTTGCGCCACCACGAGCTTTCCGCCGCGCGAAGGTTGCGCCGCTACCCACCATTTCCTCCATTTTACAGGAAGCGATTCCGCCACTCTGCGACTGCCGCCTCTCGTTCCACTGCATCTCCTGTGCTCACATCAAGAAAAAACAGTCCAAATGTAGACGTTTTGAGCATGGGATATCATGGGTCTTGGGGCATCCAACCAATGGATTCAGATCACCACTTTCAGTCAACTAACCCTGCCAGCAACTTTGCCCCACCCATCGTGGACTGCGCCAGCTGCTGGCCTTTCTCATCGCACAGGTCGCACAAGCGCAAGGACACCTCGCGAACCTGTCAGAGGCCGGCAATGCATGCACATCATGCACATCATGCAGATACAGTATACCCTGGGATTCCAGCACCATTTTAAAACAATGATTGATCCTTTTTGGTAGATCCAACTCCTCATATCAACAGTGGTTGTTCCGGTAAAACCCGTTACATAGAACAAATGTTTGCCCTGTTCACGTCAGCCACGTCTTCGTAGGTCAGGCCAATATCGTCGGAACGTCGATGCCTTGTTTTTGTCAACTCACATTGAACTTTGGGGTTGGAGATTGTTGGCTGGAGTGACCAAAGGACAGCTATCCAATCACAAGAAATCATTTAGTCATTTGTGGAGGCTCCAAACTAGCAAAAGACATTTCCGCAAACCCTCAAAATATTAGCTCTTTGGTGGCAACTAAACAGAAAAGTGGCTCTCTAAACATAGACACAGCGGAATTCATATCCCATGCAGGGCATTTAGGTTCAAGGGCGCCAGCCTCCTACATTCTAGACCCGTACGGACCACGATAGCATCCCACCCGCCAACGCCAAACAATGGATCTCACACAAGGGTTCGTTTCACAAATTCAAACGACTGATCGTTGAACATGTCCCAACTGTTGATTGATCTTTGGTTGTCGAAATGACACCTGCGTCCACACATGCGTATCTGGAATCAAGTTTCCTGCATGGAGAATTGTCTCGCAAAAGTGTATCGATATGTGTACATATAAAAATATATCATCATTAACTGCATGTGCATAGAAATAGTCTAATATCCCCTTGCATGCGCTTTGCAAACATGTGTTTGCCAATGGATTGTATGCTGTATATGTGTCGGTTTCAATATGGTCTCAAGTCATGGGGGTACCCTGTTGTGATCCAGTCACAGTCTATTAGTCATTTATAGTACTAAACCATACATCATAATTGGTATATTCCCTATCATTCCTTTTCCCTCGTTATCAACTATTGTCAACCACTGTTAAGGACTAACGAACCATCTAATTATAGCAATGAACTATCCATAACCTTGGGGGTCCCCCATGGCTACTACTGCTTTTCAACCACGACGCCTCCGACGAAACGGACCTCTTCATTTTTGAGAAATCCCGCTGCAAGGCGTAGGGCCCACAATTCACACGGGAGCACCAAACAGCAAACTCCTGCAAGCAAAAACACGTCGATTTGTCCTTAGCCTCAACGGTTTCTGCTATCATGCTCTCTAGAGTTTATGCTGGCAATCTCTTGGGTCTACAAATTGAGGATAAACGCAAAAACACATACGAACATACATAATGACCGTGCTTTTGCAAACATGTGCATGTACAAAATACATATTTTTTTGGGTAGAAGCACCATACTATGACCAAACTTTATTCACCCAGATCAATTTTAGTTCCCCTTAAATGTTAAACCCTTGCCCAATCAAAAGCGTTTCATCACTGAGGTCAACGCCAAAAAAGATGGTGACAGCCAATGCAATTTCTGGCAAACATCACTGCAATTGAAGTGAAATAGAAAAACGGACCTGGAGGGAGTCGAGCCCTCAAATCAAGTACTTGCAGTCTGCAAGACATTCAAAGACCACGCCTCACCCATTGGGCAACAGGTCCTGTTGCTTTGAAACAGTTTTATCTTATATAGATCTTCAGGGGCCGGGAAGAACATGCCCACCAGGTTTAATGCGTTCCCTTTCCTTTGTGAGCTCACTGCCGTTTTCAGCTCACTACCTTTGTCATTTTCTTTCAATCCATCACGTTTACACTTGTTTCAACTGGTTGTGATGCGTTATGGCCTCTAACTTCACTTTAGGTGTTCACTGGTCATTTAGGTTCATTCCCAATTACACTGGTCACAACGTTTACTTATCATATCATATATGTATATATATGTAAATATAAATATATATAAATATGCAAATGTATATATATATATATATGTATATGTATATATATATATATATATATATTTGTACAAGTGTTATCACCAGTTACTCGTCATCGTATCATTATATAATCACTTTGAAATTATCCAACGGCACTATCATTATCAAATATCATTGTCATTGATCATATACCATTAATCATGCATATCTTAACTCGTTATATTCTCTTAAATCGTTATTAACTGGCAAGTTGCTGGTGATTATATCATTGCCACATCATATTCATAATGTATCAACAATAATTACCATTTGTCATACATCATTACCATATCACATATCATTACTTATACAACTAGTAATAGGTGATACATTATCAAGTTCCTATGTCATAAATGGTACGTACATTTCATTACGATATCATTATCATATATCATTAACTATACGTACAATCATTACCATATTCATATATACCATTCACAAGTGACCTGCCACTGCTTCTTATCACCAACAAATCGCCCAGTCCTTCATTCGCCAAGGCCAGTTGCAGCCCCAAATGGCACACCACCAAGGAGTCCTGAGCCACCGGAAACCGATGTCCGGGGCTGGGGCACAATCATTGTGTGCTTTCTCAAAACAGGGGACCCCAAAAATGGCTGGATAATGATAGGGGATAATGATAATAGGACATTTATCATAGGGATTATAATGGTTAATGACAGGGATTATACTTGTTAATGAATGATAGGGATTAATAATGATTAATAGGGGATAATCAACAATAAAAGTGGTGAAACAACCACTATATGGTGGTTTCTCAAGTCAAGGAGTACCCCAAAAATGGCTGATTTAGTCATAAAGAATGGCTCATATGGGATGATTTGGGGTACACATGGTCACACCTATTTTGAGAAACACCCGTTTGGTCATTCTGAGTTTAACTGATATCTTGGTTGGTGTTCATTCCCAAGGCTGCGCCGATCCCAAAAGAAACCTCCAATTCGTGTGCTCACAATCCTTGGAACCAAAAACACTGAGGGCTGCGCCGAAGGTGTAGCTTCCTGCCGGCACAAACTCTGGATGGCTGGAGCGTCAAGAAATCCACTGTACTTTTTCATAGCTCAAGAAACATCCCAAATGGTGGGTTCTCAAAAATGTGGGACTCCCAAATCACCCTTTATCAACCATTTATAGCAATAAACCAACCATTTTATGAGGTTCCCTATGGCTTACCACTGGCGTACCCCTCTAAACCTTAAGCTGATTGGTGGCTTCCCCACTATGACCGGCTGTCAGGGGGTTCCCACCATGGCCCTGGACCGCAGATGGATGTCATTCTTGGCCAAGGCTTCCCGTTGGTGGGTTCAATTCATGGACGAGCCATGCCACAGCCATGCGCTCTCTGTCGTGCCGTACGAACAGCGGGGACGAGTGAACAAATACGATTTGGATACACCAATAATGATGGATACTGATGGATACTGATGATTGCAATTAATGATCGTGATCCATGACTCTGACAGTTAATGATGATGGATAATGATGGTGATGATCAACTAATGGCTGAGTGATGGTTAGCTATGGAGGGTAATGACCACCATCAAATTCTCGAAGTACTGACACATCACTAGCATAAGCTTGTGCTCGAACCTCTTCTTTCAAGGTCCTCTAGCAGTCAGATTGAACAAACGATTTGTTGATACACTATGCCAACAATATGATCAACCAGCATCTGGTACCGTTATCATGGCCGTTCATCAACCTTCATATAAGCAAAGACAAACTAACCAGCTAGCCAAACCAAGCATACCAAGCCAACCAGCCAAACCAACAAAGCCAACCAACGAACGAACGAACAAACGAACAAACGAACGAACCAACCAACCAACCATTGATGCTTCCAGCTGCTTCCATCGCTATAATCACATTTCATTCTCTCAGTTTTGTTCGTAGCGTCCAAAGCCATGGGCGTCCCCAAGTTACTGATGGTTTCGTGTCAGGTTTCCCTAGTAGTTGGTACCCCTCTCAAAATCTAAGGTATACCCAAGCCATTGTGTACCCTTGGAATGGCCGTGGAGTTTCCCCCCATGGTTTCCCACCGTGAATCCGCTGGGCCGTGGCGTTGCTCCGCTCCTTGAGACGCTCCTTGAGCGCCTTCATGTGCTCAGAAGCGGCGGCCTCGTCAGCGCATCGGCACCGCCCAGTGATGCGCATGGCGCCAGGTCAAGCAGTTCACCATCAACGCCATATGGCCACTGATAGGTTAACAATGGTTAATAATAAGCTATATGGCTTATCAACATATGGTTCATTGATGGTTATAATGATAGGGGAAACAATGGTAGGGGAACAATGGTTAATATGGTGGTTAATAATAAGGGATAATCACCAACAATGGTTATATATGGCTATGCATCAGTATTAACCAGTAATCATGGCTTATACTAACCAACCAAATCATAGGGAAAACTGCCTGGTTAATGATAGGGGAACCAGGGGGACACAGGGTGAACTGACCCACTGCAATATTGGCCCCCAAAAAGCCATCATCTTTCGAGGCTGAAAACCTACGAGGCTTTAGGGGAGCTGCTTTTACAGTATAGGTTCTTGGCCCCCATAGTAGCCTGAAAACCCAGTGTTTCGGATGGCTTCGAGGGGCTGCTCGCCTTGTCAACAGTTGATCTCATACAGGGAACACTGTGAGAACGGAGTCAGCAAGGGTTTAGTTGAATCAAGATGCAGTAATGAAACGAGGGAGAACCGTCAAAGGTTGGTCAGTCATACATGGACCTTTTCCATTAATTAAATATCATGTTTCCCAAAAAGCAGAGTGACTACCCAACAATGATTAACCAAACATTCAAAGTGAAGCAGCAAATTGAAAAAAATGTTCACCAACCATTCAGCAACATCATGGAGTGCTGTTCTATGCTGTTCCCAAGCATTCCAACATCATGGAGTGCTGATCCAGCAGCTCCAACGCGGCTGTAGCCGCTCAAGGACCTTCCAGGATCAAGTATCAGCGTCTAAGTTCGCCCTCCCGGATGGTAATAAGATCTCCAGACCGTGCCTTCCCACCTACTGTAGACATGGCCCAAGAGAGGCTATCTTTCGCACTAAAAAGTTCGAAGATGTTTTGTTCGACATGCAGAGCCATCCATGACCCCTAGCGTTCGTAAGGAGCCCTCCAAAAACCCACATGTTTCATATTTACATCTTTACATTTTCATTGAGAAGACTTCTTAGGGGACCTCCAAATCATCCAGCTTCTTGACCATTTACAGGAAATGAGCCAACCATAACTTTTGGCTCCCCATAACTCGCTTGAGAACCCCCATAGGCGGCACCTTTTCGGCGTCCCATGGGCACCTTTTCTCGCTTCTTGTCCACCTTGCGGCAATAGATGTGGCTGTCATCTGCCTTGGCTCACGTCATCCATCGTCATCCACTCCCGTTAATAGGGGAACAATGGTCAATAAATGATTTATAATAAGGGATAATCACCAACAGTGGTTATATATGGCTATGCATCCATCGAACCAAAGAATTGCGCGACTTGATCTACGGCCATGGGAAGTGCTGCTTTGCAGTTTCCATTTCGGAGATTTTCGACGGGGAAGAACACACACACACACACACACACACACACGATGCACTTTTTAAACCCGTGATCAATCGACCATCTCTAAGAAATATCATTGTTGTGTATATGTTGTTTGTTTTGACAGTCCCATGTGCATCGTTCTCCATGGTTGACCCTCATAATCTCTTGTCCTACCTTACTCAACATGACATTATGGTTCACAATTCACTAATTATTCTACCTACCTAACCTATAGAATAAAACCTTAAAATCAATCATCATCAATCATAGTTAACCACGTAGCATTTGGTAATCAAACGTACCAACCGAAAATTGCTATTCCCGTAATATAAACCATCTATAAATGGGAGATTATCCATTGCTAAACCTGAGACTACCGGAGGGTAGTCATCCATCATCAACCATGCTTAAACATATCCTAAAACATGCTTGAGTATACAATCATCCATATAAACAACTGTAAATCACCTTAAAGTCATCCATCATCAATCATAGTCATTGACCTGAATCATGAACCAGTACATGACTTTGTGGTTCATCCACCAGAGTCATTAACCATAGTCAACCGTATCCAACCATACTTAACCACTTGTATATCCCTAGAATTCCCTCCTCATTGGCCATAGTTAACCATTCCTCCACCACAGCTAACGTTAACATATTTTACAATAATCCTTAGTGGCTAACCACACTTTAGAATAACTCATATCAGCTATATACATATATATATATATATATATACCATAATCATTCATGCTTAACCATATGGTGGTTTCTCAAAATACGGAGCCCCAAAAATGGTTGGTTTATTACAGTACTATAAATGACTAGTAATGGATGATTTAGGGGTACCCCTATTTTGAAAAACACCCATATATGCTTCATCAACCCCACTTCACCATCAGCCGTGGTACCACGGCTGACCCTTGGTTGGACCGCGCCAAGGCGCAGCTGCATGGTACAGCTCTGCGATGTCAGCTCCGTGCTCATCCTCTGCATCTTTGGCAGCGTCACCTTGAAGCACAAGCTGGGGCAGTTCACCCAAACGTTAGCTAACTTGGTAAGTACCAGCTACTATATGTTTTAAATACAGGTCTATAAAGATATATATATATATATGCTAAAATCAAAAAATATACACATATATAACCGCTTGATAAATGGCCTAAGGATGCTTACTATATGAGCGATGGATGTTATTTATTGTCTGGCTCAATTGACAGAAATTGAGAGGTGTTCCTACCTTCTTCTCCAGTATTCCTTCCTCGTTCTGGAGCCTCGTTCTCGAGGTGTTCCTACCTAGTTTTACATGCTAATTCCTGTTTTTCTAGAGAAACCATTTCCACCCCGAAGACTAACCAATTCATTTATAAATAAAAGCTGTTGCTCATATCTTGATATGGCTTAATCAGGGGGGCCCAACTTGAAGGATACACCAATTGTGAACTGCGAACTGGTGAACTGCAATGGATGCATGGTTCATGGATATGGCTATGGGTTAATATTAACCAACAATAATGGTGGATGATAACGATGTTAACCGACAAAACTATAGGTAAAACCATGGTTCATGGATATCTGATGGCTACTTGATTGATGGTTGAGGGATGGGAAAAAAGTACACTGTGTCTAATAACAAGTAAAATACAAATAGTGATGGATAAAACTGTTCAGTGATAAGCAGTAATGGCCGATGATGCCAATGATCTTAACCAGGGTTTATAAACAGTGACAAGATCTGTATATTTCCTCGAATCGCAAGGGTTTGACATGCTTTCTCAGATTGAACATGATCATGTCATGCGATTTCAGAACCCCAGCAATGAAAATATGAGTCTATGACATCGATTAGGCATGGATCCAAGAGTTCCTAAAGCCTGAACTAAATTGTGCATCTGTCAAGAGAGCGCCCGGCCACAAAACAACCACTCAACACCATTGACGATGTCATGAATTGGTGCTTTCTCAAAATAGGGGAAACCCCAAATCATCCAATATTAGTCATTTGTAGTAATAAACCAAGCGCAACCTGAAATTCCCGATGACAAGAACACCCCAATTCAAGTTGGCTTAGGATCCCCACCTTTTTTTGCCTTTCCCTTCTCCTTGCTTTCTTTGCCTTCCTCACTGCTGTGTCAGAATCTCCAAACGATTGGTCATTCACAAATTCGCAACAAACTCAAAGTACCCCGTCTTCCAACTTCCAACTCTCATCGATTCAGAATAGTGGCCAATATACCATTACAACTGCACCCCTCTTTTTTCACTACACTTCCTCTTGTTGCTCCTTGGAGCGAAATAAAATATTGCTTTCACATTTGGTTTTGGAACACTCCCTCCTGTTTCTTTTCAATAGAACTATATTGAAAAGGATGCTAAGGATGGTTCTTTTCAATAAAGCAAATACATGAACCATCCTTAGCATCGTGTGATGTCAGGCCGTGTCCTTCGCATCTTTCTCCTTCGGGTCCTTTGGCGCCAGCCGACCGCGACTCAACCAGTGCTATAGCATCCATTCCTGCGATAGCAAGGGTTAACCATTGGGCTATACCATTAGCAATGGTCAACCCTTGCTATGGTTAACCATGGTATAGCAATGGATAGTTAAAAATTGTATAGCAATGGTTAACCATGGTTGTCAACCATTGCAATGGATAGTTAACGTGGTATAACCATAGCAAGGCTCATCAAATCGGTGATAACTGCTATCCATTCTTAAAGTCATAGTTGAGCTTTGTCAGCATCACAAGCGCCATTGCTGCCATGAACATCTACCGACACCCACCATGGTAAGGCGCATCAACCAGGGGTCGTCCAGAATGGCAAACCATTCGCGCCCTCGGCTTGCCCTCAGTTGCACCACTAATTACTGGGTGATAATCAGTGGTGAGGTGATGGTCACTTGATGGTGAGTTGATGCTTCATTGATGGATTGTCAATGGATCATTGCTGGTTCATTGATGGTTAACAAATGGTTAATGCTTACCCGTTGATGATCAATACTAATTCAGTATTACCCATACATTCATGGTTCCTACTGGTGGCGGATCAATGGCTGATGGTGGTGAATCATGTTTAGTAATGGTTCATAGTGGCTGATTAGAGTTGATAGTGGTTGATGATGACTATGAACGGTTCACAGTGGTTGATAATCACGCGATTCACACCGATCAATCCCCTTGAAGAAACTCCTAGCGCAGCACACCTACTTCCAGGTTAGTTGACCAAAGGGTAACATGTTTGAAGGCAGTCCCCTCACCCACGGGCAAAACAAAGGCCAACGATGAGGGAAGAAGATGGAAGAAGTATCCAAAACCTCCAGCTGAACGACCAGGAATCAAAGCAAGTATCTGGCGTCCTACCCGCTACATTTGACTCAGCACCACCTGGTGTTGCTTGACTGCCAGCCGTAGCCAATCCAACGGGCGCGCAGCTGGTCACCACCCCTCTGTCCTTGTGATCCTTGTGATCCTTGTGATCCTTCTTGGCACAGGCGGCCAGCAGCCTAGCATGGTTGTTCCAAAATGTTTCGATGCCATGTGCTAACCCGCTACAGATCCTCAATCTCTATATGGCTCCAAGCAGAGTTTTCAAACTCTCAAAGCAGCACTGAAAAGGATTTAAAAAACATTCTCAGTGCAAGCGCAAGCGTGCATCTTTTGTAGCCGCGAGGAACCAAGTCTACTTAATTCCTCGATCTGACAACCCAAACTGGTGGCCCTAATACTGGCCGTTGGCATAGTTGACGATCTCCATGACAGAAGGTGTCCGGGACAACCACTTCTTCGCCTTCTTTGTTTTGGGGTGACTCTCCCCTTCCAGCAAGCGCACCTTGTCGTACAAAGTCTGGCACCACTTTGCAACCTCTGGCCCACCAAACCCAGCATGAGCCTGGAGAAGGTCTAAGGCTATCTGTGATTCGATCACTAGATGCGGCAAAAGCTTCTCCTGTCGATACAAGTTTTCCATGAGTTCCACGATTGTGGTCACCATTTGCAGTGATGAGGCTGTGTTCAATCGGGCATTGAGCCCCTCAAGCTTATGCCTGCGCTCATCAGAAGCAATGCTCTGCTCAATCAGTGCCATTTTTTCCGCTCCTATTCTTGTTTGCATATCATCATCGGTCATGGTGCCGTCATCTATCGATCGAACCAAGTCCCTGACTTCTTGTAGCGCGGGACACTCACAAGCCTCACACCGACACTTGAAACCCCACCCCATCATGGTGCGCATTTGCCGCATCTTTGAGCTCATGAAATTGGCATGGAAGTAGGTCACGCAAATTTCTTCGCCCACATGGATGTCTCGCATTGCCTGCACAACTTGACTCTGCACATCGTCATTCCAGCAGTACGATGCATTCGGGCTGCAGCTGTGGTTGAATCTACTGATGAGGGGAAACAACCCAAGAGAATTTGAATCTCCGACCGGAAGACTGTTCGTCTTGAAGACTCCTTCTGGACTTTTGTATCCAGGATCCTGTATTTCTGGAATCATCGTTGAAGGCACTGAGGACAATGTATAGAGCTTCCCCCAAGATGATTTGATCTTACCGTCCTTGAGTAACCGGTCGACAATTGCACGGGTGAGCTTGTTGTTGGTCTGCGTGTCCTCAAGCGAAAGCACCTGGGGCTCAACGCGATTCCACTCTGAGGATTTGTAGGATTTTGTAAGGTAATTTGATGAAACTCTAAAATACTACCTGTTTGACCGATGACCTGTTTATACCTGTTTGACCGATGAAATGGTCTATGATGCTCTTTGATCTTTGACCCCAACAGCTTCTTTACATGCACGGATTTATCTTTGGACTCGAGTGCGACCCTGCCTTGGCTTGGTCTCTTTCCGAAAGTCGCCAAAATTTGTCTTTGATCAGCGCGTGCTGCTGATCGAACTTGACGGCAGGATCGTTGGAATCCGACCATATATCGGAGAGACCCAGCTCTTCTCCGCTTACGCATAGAAGATGCTGGTCTCGCACAACGATCTCGCCTGCTCGGATAAAGTCTCTGGCTACCACACCGGCACCTTTCCCAGGAATCGGAACATACTGGCAAAGATGATTTTCTGCAAATAGTTCGGCTGGGTCAAAATCCTTCCCAAGTGGTTGGCACAGTTTGGGACCCGGGAAACACGATGACTTGTGGGTCTTCCAATCTAAGCGCTGACACTCAGCACTGCAGTAGCAGCGATCTTTGCACTGACCGCATAGCTTCATGCTATCTCCCGTTTTCTCACACACAGCGCAACTTCGCGACATGATACAACCGGCAAACAAGTGGGCAAATATTGATGCTTCTTTGCAAGACAGTGACTGAAGCTGAGTCCATCATCCAAACACATGAGGGTTTCTTTAAATGATGGGTACCCCAAATCGTGCCCAAACTAGATGACTTGAGTATGTAACCCCTTTAGAAACCACCACGAAAGGTTAAGATGAGGTAAGCTTGGTTTATGAAGGGTCTAGGGCACCGCAAGGCATGACATGTCCAAATCCCCGGCTTGGAGAAATTTACCATGCTGCAGGTCTAGAATGCTGAGAGTTTCAGATTTGCAAGGCACACTGTCAATTCATGTCAATTCCATCATGGATGATTCTGAGAACAAAAACACATCGCATTTTAGTCCGCCCCCACACCCAACAACCCAAAATAGTACTACATACTGTTGAACATCTACTCCCCAGTGCTATGCTGCGTTTCCTCCCCAAAAGAAGGACTCACTGCCCCAAATTTTCATGGAGTTTTCCATCAGAACAGCTGCTTAAAGGTATTTCAGTTTGGACGAACCTTCTACAAGAAGCAACCAGCTTCGAGCCAACAGTAAGCAAGCCAGAAAAGCGTAGGGATACGATTTGACAATCTTGGCTTACAAAGAATAACCCATCAGCCGGTTCGCTAGAGCATGCGATAGGCAATCTTCCCGTTGGTTTCTCTTTTTGTGCGCTGGTTTGCACTAATGCACACGCAGAAGAACAATCATTCATAAGGAACCAAATGGTTGTTTCTCAAAATAGGGTTACCCCCAAAACATCCATTAATAGTCATTTAGTAGTAATAAACCAACCATTTTTGGGGTTCCCTATTGTGAGAAACCACCTCATAGGCATCCCATGATATCCCATGTATACGAACACGTGTATACTGATGGTCAGTGCCTGGCTATGCCTGGCGCAACCACCAAGTCCACCCTTGCCATGGCCCCGCCCCAGGCGCGCCTTTGCAGCGACTCGGGTGGCTTCTTTTCAGCCGTCGCCAGCTTCTCCAGACATTGCCTCAAGAAGCTGCGGTGGGAACGTTGGGAACATGGAGCCGGTGAGGTTCTTTCGAAGCAAGGGATTTTTGGGGTATCTTTTGAGCATCTAAACTGGTGAGCTTTTTTTGTGATCAACCAGTTTAGTTGGTTCAATTCCAAATAATTCACTGGTTACTGGCCTAAGTTATCTTACTGAATCAACTGGTATCATGGGCATTAAACAGGTGTTGATTGGTTCAGTATGATTAGTTACAATAATAGTAAATCAATACTTCGATTGATAGTACCAGGATTAATTCAACATATGGTTGATGTTGATACAATATTCGTAGCGGCAAGAACAAATCTTCCTTCTGCTCAGCAATGCCAGGCCACCATTCAAAGCATGATAAAGCCTTGGACTACTTAGTGGGAGGATACTGCATTTTGCCAAGCATATCTCAGGAGGCACTACACTTTCTACTGAATCGGAATCTAGGCATCGCTTAAGCTTGACGATTACTGTAATGCAGTCCAACAACCCACCGCAATAGCCTCTTGAAGGATAAAATGAGTGCTAGAATGACCTATTGACAGCCCACAATCCTTCTTCAAGCATCACACCATAGGTTGTTCTGCTATCTCTCGAGGCAAAATCTCTGTAGGTCTGGAATGGTGCAAAATTTGTTGAAACCATCTTAGCATTGGCCCCACGACGAGGGACTTCGCGACCCCCAACAGGTTTCTGCTGGGTATTTCTTAATATCAGGGTGGCGTTGCTTCATGTTCATCGAACAACATCTAAATGGTAGACCATCACTTAAACATTGATGAACAATAGATATCCATTGGTTGGTTATGCAATATTTGAGGTAAATATGTACCAACACCATCTGAATTGTTAACCATCAGGGCTAACCATGCTTTACATACCCTTGTTTAGACATCATGGTAACGGAAACCAATGGTCATGGTTGAGTGATCACTTGGTATCTTGGTGAACAACATGATTTTGTCCAACTCACCCGCATTCAAACAGAAAACGAGAGAAACAACTGCAAGTTGGCTGGGAAGAAACATGATCACTGTATGTGCATTATTGCTAATGTGGTCCCCTGGTTTATTAGCAAACCAGATTCAAATGGTTCCTTATTGTTGTACCATTGATTTGTAATGAATAAAACTTAACATGATACTAACAAGAGTAATGATTTACTCATCTAACCGTTATGATAATCACCCCTACCCGTACCCTGTTAGATTATTACTATACCCTCATGATAGGTAGTAGCAATATCTGTATATTGTTGATTAATATCTATGAATAAAATACCAATCCTATCGCACGATATATCTACCTCATATACCTACTTGATTCAGTAATATTCAGTATCTATTAAGAGAAGACGTATATCTACCAATTCTGTCGTCATGATACTATCTATTCTGGTTGGTGGTTGAACCACCCCTATGAAAAATATTAGCCAACCAGCCATTTGTTAATGATTACGTTTGGGAAAATAAAACATGTCAATCAAACCACCAACCAGTATCTCATGAAACTCCTATATAACCCCTATGGTTGCTTATTAACCACCATTAAGCACTACTATTAGCCACTCCACTCATGATCCACTGCCTCCAAGTTGCTTCCGGTTGGCGGCAGTGACTTCCACACATTGTCCCGTGGCCTGCTGAGTCACAGCCGACTCAAGTTCTTTGAGGTCCATAAATGGTGGTTATAACCAGTGGTTCGTTAGTGGTTTGTTAGTGGTTAGTAATGGTTCATAATGGTTAACAATGTTCATAGTGGTTCATAGTGGTTTGTCAGACCTGGGAATCATGGCTTGATAACTACCAACCACAGCTGCTAACACTCACCCGTTGCTTCCTAACCCGTGGCTTGGACCGCAGGGATCTCCTCCTCCAAGCGGACCGCGATCAACGCGTGCAGCGGCTCCACCACGACATCTCTCAGCAACTGCCTCCGTGCCCAGGGGAACCCCGTTGCGGGGTCCCAGGTGCTGCCCCAACTGGGGCTGGGTATGGCTGGGTAACAATGAACCAACCAACCAAGCAACCAACCAACCAACCAACCAATGGTTAATCCTTCATAATAGGAGATACCAACCAACACTGGGGGATATACCAGCTACCACACACACAATGGCAACCAACAAACCAAGCAATCTTGTCATAAGATGAGTTGTCTTGTATCTCCCCCATTGACATTGCTTCTATTCCCTCTTTTGTTAGTATCAGCTATCAACAACGTCGGTCAGTCTAGTCCTCAAATTGTTGGGTGTAGCTGATCGCCATCCTATCACTTGCCTACTCTAGAGCTGTCCATATAACGACAATAAAGCATAGCATCAATGAAGAAGCTTGCTTGCTCTTTGTCAAGGAACACCTCATAACATGTCCACCTTCATGTTCAAGCAAAAGTGAGACAATAGATGTCTTGGTATTTGTCAATGGTAACCCAGTTCACGCGCGGATTACAGACTTGTTGCGTTTCAATTGCATTATGTTTCTTGTCTGACTAGTCAACTGAATTGCTGCTGGTAAAAAGATCTTCATGATTGCTGGCTCACATATTTTCCTATGCCATATTTGAGTAAGGTAGGCTTTTTGGTCAATTTTGGACATGCACATTTTGACCACGAGGTGTTCTACGACACGTGACCAACCAAAATCAGGCAAGCACCGGAAGGATATGGTGATTTCTCAAAATAGGGGGCACCCCCCAATCATCCAATATTAGTCCTTCATCCTGGATAGCAATAAACCAACCATCTTGGGGGTCCCCTACTTTGAGAAACCACCCTTTGGATAAGGCCACAAGTTGAGTCCCGTTTCGTACAGGCCACAGTGGTCCTATCCCACATGTTTTGGCTTCATTTGTCTGGGTCATTGGTTCACACCTGGCATCGCAACGCAGCATATGGACACGCAACACGTATCATCAATCAGTACTATTATATATATATATATGTATAGTAGGCATCACTCCGATCAAGAACAACCTCCACTTTTCATCTCAGCATAATCCTTTGAAAGGACAGTCATCGCAATATTGACAGCCAGTGTTTCAACACATAAGCACACTTGTGTGTCACAATCATACACACCACACTGGTCCATTCCCGACGACTTTCACTGACCTGCTTTACAACAGTGCTACAACCCATCACCGCTTGTTGGTGGTTCTTACGCATCCCCAAAAAACATGCAAACGTCAACAAAAAGCCATCACCACCAAGTATGGTTGAACATAAGCCAACTGTTTGAACCAGCAACAAGATAGAACTATCATCCTCATCATCATCATCATCCTCCTCCTCATCATCATCATCATCATCCACTCCATTGTTGGCCAGCATCCCCTACACTTAACCATGAGACATACACACAAAACCCCCAACCAGAGCACCTTCAGCTGACCTCTCAAGGCTGTGGGTCAGTTCACCCGGCGAGTCCCCCTGGTTCCCCCCACTATTAACCATTGTTTTCCCTCTGAAATCCCCCATTAGCCATTAGGGGGACCCTATGAAATCCCCCATTGTTACCCTATAGGTTGGTGGAAATCTCCCATTGGTTGGTTGATTAATACTGACCCATAGCCTCAACACCTTCCACTTGACCCGGCTTCGCTTCACGACGCTGCTGCTGCGCCAAGGTGCTGGTACAACGGAGACTCCTCCAGCTGCGATCCGATACCGGCGAAAGGTGATGCGAAAACGGTGGCTGGTGATGCTTCGCTGGTGGTTGAACCACCCCTATGAATGGTTAATGATGGCGAATATAATAAGTGGTACAATGATTATTGGTGATTAAGGAACCACTGCTTATAGTGGTTAATTTACAATGATCATTATTGGTTGGTGGTTGAACCACCCATGGTGACTGGTGGTTGATAGTGGTTCTATCTGGTAATAGTGGCTAACAATGATCATAACTGGCTGGTGGTTGAACCATCCCTATGAAAAAAATATTAGTCAACCATTTTTGTTCATAGCTACCAGGGGAAATACAAAATGTTTGAAACCACCAACCAGTTGTTAAGAAGCAATTTGTCAATATTGATTATTCATCGATGATGTTTGGCTGATGGGATTGGTTGATGATCAATGTTGATAGTGCTGGATAATGAATGTATTAATATACATTCACAACAAAGGTTGGATCGAAACGCTCAATCCCTTCCCCCTAGTGGCCAGGACATACATGTTTGATTGCTGCTCTCACATGCTCTTACTACGTGGCGGTTTAAAGTTATTATTGTAGTAGGTGAACATGCCCAATTTTTGATAAGAATTGTGTACTTGGTATGAAGCTATGCCGATTTGGTAAACCTCTAGGTGAAATATGTTTCGGACCATCATGTATTTAGAATTTATGTTCGTAAGCATTGCCTTCTACTCTTGACGAAAGAAGAAAAACTACTAGTTGCATGCTGATGATAGATGATAGTTGATTTGCAGAATGATTGACAAATCAAAGGATCCTAAACGAAAAAAACTCACAAAAGTGTGAAGCAAAACTCTCATCATCTTTGTGACGTGCCATCATCATCCATCATTGCTTCACAATTTGCTTCACTGTATTTGCACCATCCGCAACACCATCATCCAAAGCACATCCATCCATTTTCTCCATCTCCTTTGCACCATCCTAGACAGCCATCATCCATCATCCCTTTCCGCGGCGTGTCCTGCTTCTCTTTTGCGGCGTCCAGTGCACGTAAGCCCAGCACCAGCTTCTCGTAGCGTTCCTGGACCAACTTGTCAGCCTTGGCGACGCGCTTTGTTCCCGGTCACGGCGGCATCCCCCGCGGGGCTGCAAAGACCTATGGGTTGGCTCGCCCATGGATGATGGTGATTGGAGATATCAACTATCAGCTGCATTAGTTTAATGTTGGACATCTCCAATCATCCAAGGTTATGAAAAGGTCTTTTCAGCTGTGTTTACGCTTAATGGCGAACCTGATCCAGAATAACCACTGGTACCAAAAAGTTGGGGTGACAATGAGAAACTGTTGATGGCTGTGACTGATACCACTTGTGTTGATGAAATCTTGAAGTATCCTAGACTATCGTAGACTGTGTGACAAACAAGTCAGCAAGCAGTCTGAGACTGACTTGGAGTAATTCTACACATACACGTATATCCGTACTATTGGGGATCATGAACCCTGCGACGTTGTTGAAATGAGAGGCTCTGATGAGTATCAGCTGTCACCATCCACGCTGCAAATGGCGGACAGACCGACCAGCGAATGAGTGGATGGTCTGAACCGTACCATCATTACTAATTATAATCGGTCAGTCGGTCAGTCTGTCAACACCACGTCACAGCTGGTTCACTCCCACCCGGCGGCCAACACCAGTTTAAACACACAAAAAATGGGCGGTTCATTCATATGTTAGTCTCTGGTTCATTAATTAACCATTGTTTTGCCCATTACTGCTGGTGATTATCCCTGGCAATTATCCTCTGTTCTTGGTTGATTAATTATCAGTATGACCTACATATTCATCACACGAAATGACACCATATGGACCATACCTGCGACATTCAGTACTTAGCTATCTTAGCATGGTAACCAACAATGGCGTTATCAATCGGCGGTACATGCATCATGTCACGTTGGCTAGTATGGTACCATGCTACTATGGGTCACGTGGTGTGGTGATCAACTAACCATGTAGTGATCAACCAACCACACATAGTGATCAACTAACCATATCAATCTAATCAACAAATACAAATTGATCAACTTACAAAACTATATTGATACATGACAACCATACTGACAATTATGTGTATCATCATCAATATATAACCAAACAACAATAATTACCAGCAAATCGCCTTCATCCTCCCTCCTCCTAGCACTGCGACTTAGCGACATGCTCAAATTGCTGCTTCTGCTTGGTCTGCAAGCTAGACCGCAACCTGGTTCTATGGCTGGTCAATCTATGCTTGGTTGATGGTCAATTGGGGGTCATAATCATGTTAAATGGTGGTTGCAAACATAATTGCATGTAATAGTGATAATGGCTAATGACCATGCTTACTAAAGCTCAATCAATGCTAAGAATGTCAATCGAGGTTAAGCACAACAAATTGGGGCAAATGGATAAAAATTGGAGCCGATTCCAAACAAGAAGAAATCAGTGGTGAATTAACAAGCAGCAGGGTACGTAAAAATGAATGAGTGAATATACAAAGTAACATGAATCTCCAATGAATGAGATTGAATGAACGAACACACGCAGCAATGTACGAGTATGAATCAAAACAGTCTTCAAGTTTCAGCATCCGCGACTCGACAGCAGTAGCTTTTGTCCATGCGCACGTGCTGCAGCGGCTGAATCTTGAGAATCCCAACATTGCATGGGTTATCAAACCCCTTCTATTAACCACTACTAATGGCCACTACTATTAACCACCGTTATTGGAACCAGTATTATGACCATTTATGACCACTTTTCGCCACGGTTGAGTATGGCTGATTCCCTTGCTACCATGGATACATTCCTTGCTCGGTGACTGGTTCCCACGAATGGCCCTGAATTCACCGACTGGCAATCGCCCGTTATTTTTCTTACCATTGTTGTTCTCGCCCATGGTAAGCATTATGAATCCGAATTCTTGTCTGGTTAACCAATCTTCACTAACCGATTCTGGTTAACCATTATTCATTCAACAATCTTAACCATGAGCGCATATATTTACCACCATTCTTCATTATCACACTCACCATTTCTAGATTTTTGTTCAGCCATCAAATGGGTTTGTCCAAAAGTGATGTGATGTACCCCTAAATCTGGTAGCTTCCGCCTCAATTATGCCTACTTCTGGACCCAAATACAGCGCGAACCACATCATAAAACTGGTGGTTTCCTAAGTAACCATCGCTATTTTTGGATGGTTCATCGGTACCACCAGTGGACTGGACAAACCCAGTCACTTGACCATGATTGTTGGTTGTCATCCCCTTAACCATTACAAATCCATGATCAACCATCTATGGTCCCCATGACCAACAAACACCTATTGTTGCCTTTCTTGGTTTATCAAAATCAACTAGTATAAACAGATCATAAGCCATTCCCATCATAAACCATCCATTCCCATCATAAATGGTCGTTTCTCAAAATAGGGGACCCAAAAATTGGCTGGTTTATTACTAATAATGGTTAATAATAGATGATTGGGGGGTACCCCTATGGCTTGAGAAACACCCAAATCATCCATTCCCAAGCACCCATCTTCCCCACCCCTTCCCAACCCCTTCCCCACCCCTTCCCCCCAGCCGTTCCGACGCCCAGGCGCTTCTCCTGGACTTCGGAGACCATCTGCTGCAGCAAGCGCTGCACCTCGGGGCACAGATCCTGCTGCACCTTCTCCGGCAGCTCGGGGTGCTGATCCTGGGCAGCTGACAGGGTGAAATGGAGGATGAAATGTGGAAGTTGAGGTGGATGTGGTGGTTTCTCAAAATAGGGGACCCCCAAAAATGGTTGGTTTATTACTATAACTGACTATTAATGGATGATTTAGGGGTACCCCTATTTTGAGAAACCACCATGTTGATGTTGGATGTTGGATTGTTGATGTTGGATGCTGGTTGATGTTGGATGATGTGGGTTGATATTGATTGATTTTAATTGATGTTGTATCTGAATGTATCTGGGCAATAGTTGGGTGTTTCTCAAAATAGGGGTCCCCCCAAATCATCCATTACTATATAATCGCTTATGGTCACAAGCCAACCATTTTTGGGGTACCCCTATTTTGAGAAACCACCACTTGGTAATCCCCAAAAAACCAAGGTCTCACCTGAAATTGGCGGGAGAAAATCTTTGCGAATTTGGGTTGAAGGCTGAGCCACTTCCATATGGCACGGAGGAGAATCTCAATGTTAACCCCGGATGAAGCTATTCAACCTGGGGTTCATTAATCCTGGCGTTTATCAACCTGGGGTTGATTAATCGTGGACACCTCCTATCAATCAACCTGGGGTTTATTAATCCTGGGTCAACATTATTCAAAGAGCAAAGCACTCAAAACATCTTCCCTCCAGCCTTAACGTTCGCCCCACCACATAAAGCGCCACTGCAATGGAACATGTTGTACAAGGTCGAGATGGCTTGGACAAGTTGCGAAAACACTGGCTATACGCCGTGATTCATGGTTTAGGGTTTTAGGGTTTTGGTTTTAGGGTTTTAGGGTTTTGGTTTTAGGGTTTTAGGGTTTTGGTTTTAGGGTTTGAGGTTTAGGGTTTGATAACTCAGAAGTCAAGAAAACAATGGCCCTGTGCAGGAATTTGAGCGTTGGGAAATGTTCTCAGACCCATGCGGGGCAAACCCTAAGGCTCGGGCGAACATCTTTAAAGCTGTCACGCGGGATAGGACCGGCTACCCATGTGCACACACACACACACACTCACTATATGCCCAAGACTTCCACAGCAACTCGAAAGCATAACGGTGCAACGACGCAGGCCTCCCCATCTTCATCACTTTTCAGCACCCCCATCGGGACTCCAATCAACGCGCTTACACAAAGCGCGAGCGAATGGCGACGGTGGCACCGGGTCCCCAGCAAGCGCTTTAGCCCATTTGCCTTGCTGTCATTCAGCATAGAAGTGCTGAGTTGGCCCCAAAGACCCCCAAATGACTAGGCGCCTGCACCCGGCCAGTGGTGCATGGATTACCTTGTCGGGCATCCTGGGTGAGCGCACTTGCAGAAAGAAATCAGAACGAATCGATCGTTCAGTCACCAAATCCTTCATGTTGTTTGCAGTTTGTGGGAAGGGAAAGGCGGGGAGAAACAGAAAATCATGGAAAATCATGGAAAATTTAGTTTTCTGCAGACAAGAGGGCTACTCTGGCCTGCGTCCTGGTCAAGGATGTCAATTAAACCACGATCATGAGCATGTTGTGGCAACAGCTGCTGGGCTCTAGTGCAGCGCTAGCACCAGGCATCATCTAATTGTTTCATTGCGAATTTGAAATTCCTGCGCGACACTGTGTGCAGAAAACATCTCTCCAGAAGACTTTGCATGTCATGTAGCCCTCACCCAGTTCATTATCCGAAAAGAATGACAACTCATTTTCAGAAGACTGACCAAATGCCATGTGAAGAACCACCATAGTGCATTTTGCAGCTGCGCATGAGACAGTTTTCGTCCATTTTTCCAATTAGCCGAGAACAATTACGACAAGAGGCAGGCCCACGTCGAGTCTGAGGAACTTGTATGCACGTCGAGTATTATTCATTTACATGGTGCAGGAGTGATACAAAAAAGGTATGTCATGCTTGATAGCCATATTGGATTGAAACCCCAAGCACTTCCACTGCGGTACAAAGGAGAATTTCAATGACCCCATCATCATGAACCATGTTATTCAAAAAGCAATCAAAACATTATAAACCTTAGTGCGGGATGGAACCGGCTACCCACGTGCTCACACACACACACACACACTCACTATATGCCCAAGACTTCCACAGCAACTCGAAAGCATAACGGTGCAACGACGCAGGCCTCCCCATCTTCATCACTTTTCAGCACCCCCATCGGGACTCCAATCAACGCGCTTACACAAAGCGCGAGCGAATGGCGACGGTGGCACCGGGTCCCCAGCAAGCGCTTTAGCCCATTTGCCTTGCTGTCATTCAGCACAGAAGTGCTGAGTTGGCCCCAAAGACCCCCAAAGGACTAGGCGCCTGCACCCGGCCAGCGGTGCATGGATTACCTTGTCGGGAATCCTGGGTGAGCGCACTTGCAGAAAGAAAGCAGAACGAATCGATCGTTCAGTCACCAAATCCTTCATGTTGTTTGCAATCGGCTCTCTCCCACTGCTTCCTGTGGTGGCCCTCGAAAAAAACATGTCTTGGATGGAACTTTGCCGACCATTCCGGAGGAAGTGCGGAGAAACAGAAAAGCGAGCCGTCACCTGACACGGAATAGGTGAGTCTTGCGAAAGGCAAGAATTCTAAAATAGCTGCAGGCGACCAATGGCGAAACGACCACTGCAAGGGTAGAGACATGTGACACTCAGCGACTTGAGAGTAGTAGATTTGACGGGAAGTCAAAAATGGCCCAAGGAAGGATGTTACTGTCGCGAGCCTTGCGCGATGTACTCATCAGTGCCGGACCCTGTCAACCACTCAGGAATCCAACTAATTATATCTAATTATATTGGCTGTCATAACCAATGATCCCAGTGTTGGAATCCCATACGGATTCGAGGATTCAGATAGACGTAAGCATAACCATTGCAGTTAAACATACCAGTACCATAACCAATGACCATGCCGTAAACATAACCTCTGTTATGATCACAACAAGTCAAGCGACTGGGACTTGACCAGTCATGACTTCCCAATTGCTTTCAGACCAGCTTGGCTGATGAGTTGATGAATAAATCCTGTCAGGTCATCATCTCATTTTTGTTGCTATTCTGATGAATCAGACCAGCTTTTCGCAAAAAAAAAAATGCCCGTCAGGGCCTCATTCAGACCATGTTGGTGTCCCTTGTGTTGCTTGAGATGGTCACAGATCGCACAGAAGCAACGGTCGCCCAGCGGGCGTCTCAGGCCTTGAGGCCTTCAGCACCACCCGTTTCTCTGCGATCAATCAACACATGCATTGTTAGTAGATGTTAGTAGGCATTTTTGTGGGTAACAAACAGTGGTTCATAGTGCTTAGTAGCGGTACCGTACCCACAAATGCATTGTTAGTAGAGTGGGTTTTTGTGGGACCCACTATTAACAATGCCAGCTACTATTGACTACTATTAACCACTATATGTCATTGTTAGTAGTACCACCACTATTAACCACTATTAACTGTGGGTTTTTGCGGGTACCACTATTCACCATAATTGCCATCTATGTCTATTAACCACAAATTGTGGAGGCTCAAAATTGTTCCGATACGTTGCGTATTGGATGATCCAAGCACCGATCCGTTTTCTTAATGAAGGCTGTTCACAGTTTCTGATGGACAAAGCACAGAAGCCAGGTTCGTGATCAGAACCTGGTTGGTGGCTCAATGAACCTGGTTGGTTGGTGGTTCGTGATCAGAAGCCAACAGTGGCAAACCAAGCTCGTAGAATTTGTTTCTGTCGATAGGGGTGCAATGACGAAATGGCTATTGCCAGTGGCATGTGATTGCAATAGTAACCTGGTTGGTGGTTCTAACCCACCGCAGAAGTATGCTTGGTCATTTGATAATAATTCGCAGGTATGTTTGAAAATAAGCCACATGTTTGTGTCCACCAACCGCATATCACCATCATGATCATCATGATCATCATGATCATCATGATCATCATGATCATCATGATCATCATGATCATCATCATCATCATCATCATCATCAAGGAACCAAAACTCCGTGGTTGGTTATCATCCCTGATAGCTGATCTATAGTTAACCTATCCTGATCCTGCATAACCGGCAAGGGTCATACTGCCGCTATCACCCGATCAGTTTTCCATTGAGACAAAACGCCGCCAAGTAATTCAGAATGGCATCGTTGTTGATACCTGTGGCGATTGGCGGTTGAACATGAACAGGACATGTTCAAACATCAATGGATATTGGTAAAACCATTGCGGGGAATACCAGTTTTGCCAATATCCATTGATGTTATCAATTGTTAAATCAGATCTATAATATCAATAGCTGGGGGTAATTAATTACCAGTAATGCAGATTTATATTATCATCCACTGAGGATGATTAACAACGGCATGATTTATATCAATGGTGAAATTAGACTATATCATCGGCAAAACCGTAATGGCTAATTACTTGAGGGTACCCCGATTTTCAGAAAACACAATGTATTACCAGCCATGGGATGCAAATCATCCACTTACCGACCTGAAAGCTTTCCAATGTCTATCATACAGAACCATTAGAAGTGGAGACCTGCAAGCAACTCTATTCTTGTAACTGACCAAAGAAAAATGATGTACCCACTCTGCAAGGAGTGTGCATACCATGTCAGTAGAACAAGTATCAACCAACTGAGGATATTACTTGGTTCTTGGCTTTGATTGGCTGCTGGTGAATCACCTTTGCTCCACAATGGCATGGTCTGATTTGGTTCGTTGATTGGTACACCCACAATTTCTTTCCACGCTCAACTGGCTACCCTAACAATGGTTGGATACCCTACCACTGGTTGTTTACTATCGGTCTTCCACCTTGGAAGACATAACCCGCACATGTCAACTGCATGGCAATCAAATCAGTAAAATTACGGGCAAACACCTCCGTTTGCCCGCGCCTCTGTCGGGAGCGTCTGGGAACGTCAAAAAACATTGGTTTTTACAGTACAATATGCACATGTGCGAAATCAAGCGTATCTGGACGGATCGCGCAGGTCCTTGACCTGTGTTGTGCTTGCTTTCTGGAAACATACAACCCTAAAACCCTAAAACCCTAAAACCATAAACCCTAAAACCCTAAAACCCTAAACCATAAACCCTAAAAGCTTAAACCGTAAACCTTAAAACCCTCAAAAATTTGGAGAAAAACGATAAAACCCTAAAACCATAAACCCTAAAACCATAAATCCTAAAACCCAAAAACTATAAACCATAAACCTTTACGTGCAAACACTCCAGTTCGCCCTGTGGGCGAAAGGGGGGGGGTTGCGCGTAAAATTACCTTGGAGTTGTCATGCAGTGATTGACGTGGAAAACCTCATAAGATTTGAATCACCTGGCTAGGAAACCCTTGGACGGTGTGACTCAGCTTGTCCTATGGAGAAACGGTTGGGCATACATCGACTGAGGGGACCCTCACAAAAAAAATGCAATGGACAACAGGTCTGAAGCTAAAGACCTACCCGCATAACTTTGCAGGTCCAACCATGTCCTGGTGTCAGTTGCCTAAAATCTGCATGATTGCTGGTTACGTTTCCAATTTCCACTGAATGCCATACTCCAGAAGAATTTCACATTCAATGATTGCAAAAACAATCGCGTTTGCTTGTTTCTATTCGAGATGTAGGGTTCGTCTCCGTCCCCCACCTTTTCCAAAATCTCAAATGTAGCGGTAATTTTGGTGTAAATATACCGCGTAGCCACTGCCAAGCCTACGTTTGCAGTTTTTTAGCTTTGCCCAGCCTTCGCATAGGGGAACTATTACGCGCAGTCACAGCGTAGCCCACTTCAGCAGTAAAAGTGCCCTCGCGTCGCCCCTCGCGGAGTTCTGCTTACCGCGTAGCCAGCGCATGACCTACCCTTCAGCAAAAACGGCCTGACTTAGCCTCTTGCGATTTCAAAAAAAAACAGTGCTTGAATGAAAACTCATATATCACATAACTTCCCATTGTTAACCACCATCATCTACGATTAATCATCATTAATTAACTACTATTAGATGTTGCTAACCATCGTCAACCATCCTGAATCCCCAACTTCCTCAGAGTCATGTTCCCTTCCGTCCTGACTCGCTGGTGCGCACAGCACCATCAGCATCCTCATCGTCACCTTCGCGGTTGCAACGATTTGCATGATGTCGTGTCACCACCTCTATGGTTCGATGCCAACGAAGTGAAGTTGGATTTTCGCTGCGTTGGTTGGAGCCATGAGATTCATGCTATCCCATCCGAAGCTACCAGCCAGTGGCTGGCTCCATGCTGCATGACCTGGGATACAATTCCCTATCAAGTGTGACTTGACTCCCATATTCAGCGCCTCTACTTTATGTTGTTTTTCATCTACATAGTGAGAATAAAACATGTACATGGATATGCATGATTTCTCTGCGTGATTGAGCAACAATGACGCTACAAAGCTATTGTGCCGGATTTACACTCATCATGTATCACAGTGGACATCGTTCTTTTTGTTCAAGCCCAAGTGTTGGTGAAATTGATGCTCTTTTGGCACCCTGGCAAAAAAAAACTGCCTTGCCCATCTCAGGACAGTCTCGCTGGCATGATCTGGCAGGCCAGAGGATGGAAAATATCGGCCAGCAATCACAAAACTAAAAACAGTCCCACTTACATGTCTGAACTGAGAACTCCAGCTTGGGACAAAGCAGCCGGAAATGATGGCTCAACGGAGAATGTCATTTAGTGATGCCAATGAACAAATACTGTAGCACGCATTCATCATGTTGTAACAATACTCGAAATCCGAACCCCGGCTGTTGCATCGCTGGTAGTCTGCAGCGCAGTCGTCTCCGCAGGTATCGCCCAACTTGCTGGAACTGCCGGACTTGCTGGTGCCGGCGCTCTGTACCAACGTGTTGCGGGCCGAAGTGCTGTTCTTTGTCGAGTTTGCTATGCTCTTGACATCACTTGCATTCTGTGAGATGGGGCCAGTGATGTTCGTTGCCACGTTCACCGCGGCACTTGGTGCGAGAAAGCCACTGGTGTTGCTGCTTGTCCCTCCAAACATGCAGGAGGCGAGCACATGCAAGAGCAATCCGCACTTCACTGCCATTGCGTCCCAACTTCCCACAAATTTCAAAATTTGAGCTAAAGGCAGCTAAAGGCAGCTAAAGGCAGCTAAAGGCAGCTAAAGGCTTGAACCGGCTTGAACCCGCGAGTTCATATCCAGCACAGTAACCAACCAAGCGGGTTTTCGGTTCCTTGCTGTTCAGGTGGGTAGACGAGCCATCACTTATTCGTGTTTCAAAGCATGGAAGTATCCCACAGGTAAAGCTGGAAGTTAAGTGCTTTGAAACGTATGAACGGGGAAGCTGCAATCGGCAAACACATGCACTCACCGCGCGCCCTCATTGTGTGGTTTTAAGAGCATCCAAACACAAATGGAAATGGTCGTGGTTGTGTTGCAACAAAACTGTTTGGCTTGGTGTGTTCATGTTTCCCGCTGCTCGCACCACCCCGTGCCTTTCTTCTTCTGACTCTTTCCTTTGGCTTTGCGCTTTTTGGAATCTGCCTCATGTGCCTGTGCAAGTGCAAGAAAAATAGGCGGGAAACAATCGGTTTGTGCACTGAGTGGCACTGGACGTCATCTTGGTTTCAAAACGGTATGGCAAAGTTTTGCATGTCATTGGGCCTCACCTACCAACCTTGGCGGCCTGTGTTCAAGAGCTAGTTTTTTGGAAAGTAGGGTAAGCTTTCCAAAAACAAGTGCTTGGAATCTTCTGCCATAGTGAGGGTCTCAAAGCAAATCCTTAATTTTGTTAGAAATCAACCAAGTATTCTACAGTCTAGAGCATAACAGTTGACTTCAATTGATCCCTCAAACTTTGTCATAGTCTGTCGCCATGTTGCAATCACCATCGTGGGGATGACACATGTAAAACTGTGAAAACATGTCCACTTCTGCAATCGACCTCTTTGAGGCAAAAGGAATTCTAGGTACTGGTAGTTTAGACACACACTAGCCATCTTAGGGCTGCCCACCCTGTAGGTACTGTCCAACAAAAAGCTTGGATCTAGTTCAATAGAAGCTTAGTTTGCCGACGTCCGTGTGATGAAAAAAATGTTTGTTATATTATTTATCATATAATGGAGATACACTGTACGCTATAATACTATATCAAATACTTAATCATGACTATACGAAAAGTTCAAAGCCTTTGATACTGTTCATGTGTGCTTTAAATCAGTATTGGATGTCTGGCAACAAAAGTATATCAGGTTGTATATCTATGCAGCATATAGTTGAAGCAAATGACAATGGAACCAGCACATGATATGTTGGTGTATACATGTATATGCATACAATAACGCAACATCATTAAATGTCACATTTGATGGCTAGCTAACCATTGTCATATTTGCAAGCTCCCAAATTGCGAGTGAAGAACGAGAAAACATATATGGCAAATGTGCATGCCTTCTACCTCGTCCATGAACCACACCTGATAACATGGAAGAATCCAGAAAATCGCACTCCTCCAAAGCTCAAAATATATGGCTGTGGGTCAATACCCTGCACTGCTGGTGAACATGCCATCAATGCTTGTCCAAGTGTTTTTTGACGTTCATTAAGCCAGTTTTTGGGTTACTGACCCAATAGTACCCATACGGGATCATACGGGTGCATCCATGGAATGGTACAGTACATCCCCAGTTCTTATCCCCAGGTCCTCCTTGCACAAAGCTTTGTGCCATGGCATGTGCCCAAGGCGTTCGTATAGCAACATTGGCAACCAGGATACCACACTTCGTTCCAAGGAATCCAAGGAATCATTCCCCCGAGCCACACATGCTTAGTGGCAAACCACGAAACCCTGGGCAGGTTCAATGTATCACATCAACCAAGCCAGTTCCCCTCTGGTCATCTAACATGCCAATGGAAAATCCACCCTTTCAATGGATGATTTCCCAGGGTTTTCTATTGCCAAAATGCTGGACTTCCCAGCCAGCCATGTTATGGACTACCAAAGGGGAATCACCGACCATTCTAATCCAGCACCAGCTTCACTATGCATGTCTCCCATGAACCAAGCCATTTAATCCTTGGGCATCCAACCTCATCGTCCTTTCTGGAGTTCGGCTTCATGGACTGTTCGGCCGCTTGTTGGACTTCTCCCTCCAAAGCTTTGGCAATTCCTGTGCCAGGACAAGGGAGCAACAGGGCAAACTCTCGAGAATTGGTGCGTTTTGAAATGGTGGTTTCTTAAAATGGGGGTACCCAAAAGTGGTCGGTTTCAAAAAATGATTGAACAAAAATGATTTGGGGGGTCCCAGATTTTGACAAACACCCAAAAATAATTTTCTTGGAACCAAAGACCGAACAAACACTCTTCGCCAACAATTTTTGATTTGCATCATTAACCATTAAACATTAATTAACCAGCTAAATAATCATCATAAACCATCATGAACCAAAGACCACTTCCCAAATTAAAGCCCCCTGGAGTTGATGGTCAAATGATTTTGATTGCCACGCAGGCCAAAGTTTCTTCCACATCGGCGACGGCAAATGATAGCAACACGTTGTGCGCCAAGAGCTTAAGGTATTCCCCTACTACTTGTAATCATATAGGTCTTTCATTCTAGTGCAAATGAACAATGGCAACATCCTTGCCAAAACAATGCCTACTACCAAACTATATATCTCCAACCATACGCAATAATGAGGATTGAGATGATCCTCAACTGGTCAGGTACCCAATCTCGTTCCCACCAAGAAACGTTGATGATCTTGTCAACTCACCACTGCTGTCAGCAACTTTTCTCCATCAGTAGGGGTGGCAATGCGGTTGGCATCCTCCACATTTTCGACGTTGGTGTTGGCATCCTGGATGGTGTGACTATCTCCAGTGGATACCTTGAGGCAACCCCCAGGGGCAGCATCCCCAGGGGCAGCGTCCCCAGGGGCAGCATCCGGCAGCATCCCCAGGGGCAGCATCCGCAGGGGCAGCGTTTTGAGGGGCCGGAGCC
>VSDK01020852.1:131553-169990 GCA_009767595.1 Symbiodinium kawagutii
CCCCGGAGCCCCCCCCGCCGCAGGCCTCGTGCGGAGCCCAGCACGAGGGACTCGTGGCGGATCCAAGGGGATGTCCATGATCAAAATCTCGGATTAGTGTGATTAGTATGGTTAGTATTAGTAGTATTAGTATGATTAGTATAATTATACTACTGAATAGTATGGATTAGCATGATTAGTATGATGAATATGATCATTGAGATACTAATCTCAGACTAGTTATGATCATTAAGACTAGCATGATTGATATTAATACTAGTATCAATGTTGGGATTAGTATGAGTATTATTAGCATTAGGATTAGTATTAGTATTAGTATTAATATTAGTATTAGTATTATTAGTATGAGTGTGAGTAATTATACTAGTATCATATGGTTGATACTATGATCATTAATATCATTGAGATTTGTATGATCAATTACAGTAGTATTAGTATTAATTGTTATTATGATTGGTATTAGTATTAGTGATGAGTAGTATGATTATACTAATGAATAGTATGGATTAGCATGGTTAGTACTAGTAATTATTGAATACTATTTTTATATTAGTTATTAATGACAATCATGCTGATTAGTATGATCAAATAGTATTATGCTGATTATATGAAACATTTGTTGTCACGAAACTATTGAACAACAATGTTGTTAATTGTCCATGTTATGATTTGTCATTGGGGATGTGATGGAAACTTAACACAACCATCACTACTAACAATAAACATGTAAGTTTTTAAGTGTTAAGATGTGTTAAGAATGGTGAATCATAATAACAATAGAAATAGTATACAATGGCTAATCATGGCTACTAGTGGCTACTTGTTGTCAAGAACCACATTCAAAAAAAAAACTCCGTAGTTGAGGTTGATCCGTGGACCCAAGTGTAAAGGAAGGCTTCATTCGGCTCTCAGCTGCGCAAATTCCATCGTACCAGTACTGCACAAATGCGGCTTATGAACCGCCCTTAACCACAAGGGGAGGCACCCCTAACTTTGCAAACTTGCTTTATGACCGGGGTAGCCACCACTTGGGATAGATAGAACTGTAGTCAAATGGCTTAGTAACTCACTTACAACTCTGGGGCCCCACCTCATTTTACATCAGCTGCCTTGCTCAAATGGAGGCCTTGCATCACCTCCATGGTAGCTTCGATCAGAAATGTTTGTTGCATATCATCCCCATTGTTGGTCATATGGGGGTTTCTCAAAAGTGGGAACCTCAAAAATGGTTGTTTAATACTACAAATGGTTTCCATTTGGATGATTTAGAGGTGCCACTATTTTGAGAAACACCCATATGTACCCCTAATGTTGCTATCTCAATAATCGTTGCCAACCATTGGAAACCGTTGATGCCAATGCCAATATCTATGTATGGCCAAGTCTTTACCAATGTGATCAACCATGGTCCACACTCATCGTTGATTGGCTGTGGGTCAAAACACTGTACCCCTGACTGTTCACATCCCATAAATGGTCAAATTTAGCTGTTTGGATGTTCACCTACAGTATTCATGTTTTGGTGTTAACAACCACTGTTGCCATTATTGATCAGCATGCTTAATCAATAAGAATGCTTAATCATTGTATGTCGACAATTACCACTGTTCTCAAATTCATACAGGCGGGTCTGACGTATTTCATCTCCATTTTCACATGGATGCAAGTGCGAAAGCTGCAAAAATACTACTGTTATCAAACATCATATGATCGTCACCCGTCCTCCCCCCGCTGCCCTATCCTCCAAACAGTCGCGGATCTCCTGATGTCAGCGAATGGCTGATTGAAGCAAGAGATGAGGGTGTCTCAATCGTGGCGCGCATAAAGTGGTTGCTGAATGTGCAACAACGGTTACCTGATGGCAGTTGAAAAATACCCCATAATGAAATTGGTTTCTTGCATGTATTGGTGTATTATGACAAATTACCCAATATGCAAGAAATTCATTTAACCAACATGATAAGCCAACATATAATGTTGTGCTGTTTCTTCATCGAAAATGCTAGCCAATATAGCATGGAGAACATACCCACCGACCAACCAATGAGTTTCCAAGACTTCTAGTTGCCAACCAAACAGTTGCAAGGTACATTACATCCACAGCACGATTATGACAACAGTTGGGGAGGAAACCATCAGAAAGGCTAAACCCATTCATACTAGTGAACCGCCTCCAGATTACGAGAACCATCAAAAAGCCAGTGATTTATCTCAAACATAGGAGGGTCATCCATACAGATGTACCATTCTCATTGATTATCGACCCATGCGGTCCATTCGCAAGTGTTCGGAAAGGATCCCATGGCAGTCACGCAGGTGGTTCATCAGGCCCACAAATCACCCCTATATCCAAGCTTCACACTGTACCTAACCACTATTCACCACTATTAACCACGCTTAGTAACCCCTCTAACAACTATAAAGCAAGTTTATCATCGACTGGGTACCACTATAAATCACTATGTAAATCACTATATAAACCACTATTAACCACTATAACCCACTATTAACCACTAAAAAACAATATAAACCACTATAAACCTCTATAGGCCATTATTAACCACCATTATCCACTATTCACCAAGTTTATCATCCAGGTCCCATGGTAACTGGTCGCCCACGACGAATTGGGGATGGCTTTCGAGCCACCGAGTCCCTCGCAGCCAAGCTTCAGCGTCCAGCTGCTCTGGAGTCAGGTACTCCTGGCGGTGAGCCGAGCTGTGAAGCGGGAAACCGAAGGTGCCCGGCTTCACCAACCAATGGGCTTGATATGGTTGGTTAATGGTTGGTTAATGGCTAATAATGGTTAGTAATGGCTAATAATAAGGGATCATCGCCAACAATGGTTATTAACTGCAGTTAATGGTTAACAATTGGTTCTTGTTGGTTAACGAGCTGGTTATCATGGCCAAGAAGAAGGGATGACAACCAACGATAATAGGGGAGATAAACCAACTATGTGGCTACGGGTCAAGCACTTAACCAACGATAATGGGGGATGATAACCAACAATAATAGTGGGAAAACAATGGTTAATGATGGGGAACCAGGGGTACACCGTTTTGACCCACAGCCATGTTGAGTGAAGCAATATGCAACTAGAATACATAACCAAATAAGCTGATTATTAGAATTTGAAGTATGACTATTCAGTTGATTGGATATGGGTAATCAACATGTGGCTAAGCAAATTTGGGTATATTAATATGGGTGACCAAGCTGATAGCTGGATTGAAGCCAGTATGGCTTACCAAATATGTGGCAAACCAAATGTGGGTAATTAATTACTATGGAACCAGCTTCATGTTGAAAAATGGATATGTGCCAAGCCGGGTAACCGATAACCCCATCCAAAAATAATTATTTTACGAGGAAACCATTGTTGTTTGGGGTACCACTATTTTGGCACAAACCCAAATGGGGCTAGTAATGATGAGGGAGAAAGGTGAGTAACAGCGGATAATTACTGACTCACTATCTGCAAACATCTGCTGAAATAGGCAGCTGTTTTATCAATTGACAGATTTATCAGTTGATCAGCTGCTGATAGAAACAGCAAACAAGCAATTTAGCTGAATCTGTATCAATTGATTAGCTTTCCAAAAAAACCCATTAATAATTAGCTAATAAAAACAGCTGATAAAACATGGATCGATTTCATCCATTGATTGCTAAAATTCTTTCGATTCTCCTTTGATCTAAGCAATGTCATCGAGCCATCGATTGAAGTAGTCGCACAGAAGTTTCTGCCGCAAATGCTAGCACATCTCCTAATGATTTGGGTATATCATCCTTAGAAGGGGCAGTAAGCCCAATTCATTGAGAAGAGCTGAACATTCTTCTCTAAGGAAACCAAGCACTTTTGAGCAGTTGCATTTTGGAAAGCAGCTATGTGTAAAGCTTAGAGTTGGATCTGACTTTGACCCAACAGGCTGCTGCAGGAACCCTCCATCAACCATAAAATCAATTGTTATGACCCGAATTTGGGGATTCAAAGAATTGTCATTTCATTGAATTCATCATTTGGGGATTCAAACCACTAAAATGACCAACCTGTGTCTGCCATCCCCGGTGTCTGCCATCCCCGGTGACGTTCCAGCTGATCCTTGCCATTGGAGGTGTGGAACAGCTTCACTTGCTGTGTCTGGATGAGCTTCTGCACCAGATCGATGCCTCGACGGGTGCTGAAGGGTGGCCATGCAACAACATCGGTGGATGGAATGTTTTAACCCGTATGAAAATGATCAACAATAGTGCAATAGTGGTGAATTCTGGATATAGATCTAACCTGACATAGTGATCGAACAACCTTATACCCTGTTGTCTCTATTGTGTTCGATCCAACAATTTAGTGGTTGTATAATGTGTAATGATCAACCATTTGATCAACATCAAAATTTGCCGATATCAAATGTTTCAACTTTCAACCCCTATTAAAAATATTAGTCAACCAACCAATCGTTAACAACTACTAGGGAAAATGAAAAATGTTCGAAACCAACAACCAAGTATCAATTGGATGTTTCCAAGAATAGGAGTACCCCAAAGCTGGTTGGTTTATTACTATAAATGATGAATAGTGATGGAATGTTTAATGTTTGGCAATTGATTTATATTTAGCAAGAACAATAATGATGCAATAAAACTATGATGGTCAGCAGTTGGATGCATAATTAAAACAATGATTGTATCCGACATGGCCATCACTAGAAACAATAGCCATCCTCTACATGATGGTCAGCAGTTGGTTCACTATTGATTATTACTCACAAACTGACTTCACAAAATTTAATACCATGATTACCATTTCATCCATCCGTTTGGGGCCCAAATACTAAATAGTTGGTTCATACAGTATTATCCATTGGGAAAAATCAACTGATTTAGTAGTAGTGATCGTACAAATCCAACTACTTGAGTTGATGTCCCTCCATTGATAATTGATGGTAGACAATCATCAGTTCTGATCATGGTGCGCTCAATTGAGCAAGACAAGTCTGTCTTGCTGCCATGAAATGCTGTTGTCGCTTTCTCCGATTTTCATGGATTTGGATTTGGATTGGATTAATGAATGACACATCCTTGGATAGCAAGCAACAAATCGGAACAAGAACAAATGGACTAGCCATGTGGACAACCAAGTCGTAGTAAAGTTCTCACAATATTGACGCAATGTCTCAATGAATTGGCCATTTCACACAGTTGTTGTCGCCACCAGCATGTTCATCTGAGCAATGGTTGTAGAGCAAATTCCATGATCAGCCTTCGGCCAAGGAATGCACCGCAGACTAAGCGCTTGCAGGTGTTCCAACCGTCTTGTTGGGTGATGCATCTTGGTCCAGTAAAGGATTCATCACCAACAACCAACAAGAATAGGACATAATAGGACAACAAACAACAATAATCATCAGTAAGGCACACATATGTACATATACATATACATATATATATAGAATAGATAGATAGAACCCATTGTGGCGATTGGTTAAACATGGTTAATCAAGTGGCAACGAAGCTGCAATGGTAACCACAACAAACCCTAGTAAACCAGGTGCTAGAAAATCCAAATCGACAAGCAACCACCAACCATTCCAACTTCAAAAGTTCATGTGCTTGTTAAACAAGGCCGAAACCATGCTATCCAACCGTCATCCAACCATCAGTGCGCTACTACTTTTTTTTGATAATCAAACCATTCTTATCCGACCCATGTATGGAGCAAAAATAATTTTTGAACACCAGTATCCAACATCGACCACCCCCTGGCATTTTCTCCACCCAAGCTTTCAGCACCAGTTGCAGTTTCTTTCAGAGATCTTCTGCACATTGGAGGCCCGCTGGGCCTGTGAAGGAGCTACCACTGTTGGACCACTATACCAATAATGTTGCAGTGATGGCAATCTTGAATCTCAATGCAACAAACGCCTCAAACATGATGTGGTGGACGCTTGCTTATAATTTGCATAAACATAAGTTGCCATCAAAGATCACAAATTCACAAACTAGAACGAGAATGCATATATTGAATATGATATAGCTATTCGAGGCAAACCGCTACATAGATCATTTACCGTACCATTTCACTCATATATTTCACTGATGATGTACTTTATAGATCATTTACCGTACCATTTCACTCATATATTTCACTGATGATAGAAAAGCAGTTGGTGGCACCATTTAACACGCCTGTCACATTTTTTCTCACTGGAGATGCTATACCTTTTTGTTGGTTCATTGACGCTGACCGCAGATGAAAAAACAATGTCCTAGCTTCTTTCTCAGGATGTTCCGGCCAAAAATGGATTCCTCAGAAAGGGGTACGAGTATTCCCCTCAATTGATCAAGTAGTCAGCATGATTTCCGTTCTGCTTAAGCGGTGGTTGGTCGTCTTCTTGTGTGATCCGTTTCGGTGGTTGTATCCCCTCACCATGGGTGGGGTCACTATTCCTACATCTTTGGCGAACTGATATGTTCTTGTTGACTGTGCTCATTGAACCAAAACAAACAAACAATAGTTGCTGTAGAAAGCATCATACGTTTTTGTGTGGTAGGATCTTGTGTGGTTCGTTTGAGTTTGGTACGTTGTTGTGCGGTAGGATCTTGTGTGGTTCGTTTTCGTGTGGCGCATTTTTGCTTAGTAGGATTTTGTGTGGTAAAATTTTGCATGGTAGGATCTTGTGTGGTACGGTATTGTGTGGTCGGATTTTGCGTGATACGCTTTTTTGGTCGTTTTTTTGTTGCGCTGTTGGCTTTCTTGTGGGGCCGTTTTGTTGGCAATGTCGTTGTGACTGTCATTTGGCCGTCAGAATGTCGTTGCGATGCATCGTATAGGCCCAAATGCTTTCCCTATAGGCTCTTGCAAGCTTGGAAACTTCCGCCCCCGCATCGTGCAGGTACTACTTGTACCAATCAATAGCTGCAGTGTTGCCTGCCCCAATCAGCAATTGGTCTACCAATAATGAACCATTCGAATTAATTAACCATTGTAATCCCCTATAATTAACCAGTGTAATCCCCTATCATTTAGCATTCTTAGAAATATAAACCACCATCTAACCACTATCAACCATCATTAACCATATCTAACCACTACTAACCAATCCACTATCATTAATTAAGCATTAACCACTGCTAACCACTATGAACCACAAACCCATGATCCACTATCATTAACCAATATGACTGTGGGTCAAAACCCTGTACCCCTGGTTCCCCTATCATTAACCATTGTTTTCCTTATTATTGTTGGTTATTATCCCCCGTTGGTTGTTTGATTCATATTGACCCAGCTCGCCATGTAGTTGGTATATATCCCCTATAATGGCTAGTCATCATCCCCTTTTTCCATTTCGCGCCTGCTCGGAGTACACGCCCTGGGTTTTCAGGGACGCGGGAGACAAACGCGCTATGGATCAGCCCCAAAATGAAAAGACTTATGAAGTGCATGGGAGATTGCGTGGACCGGTGCAACCCCAACACGATGGAAGCAGCTATCAACAGCATCAACAACACTGTCACAACATTTCATAAGTAAACAACGCTGCCAAATGCGAAAAGTGGTGCCAGCTGGAATGTGTTGTTCAATAACCATGGGGAGTTCCACCAGTCGAGCAAAGCACTTCACCAATGACATAATCCAGGCAGCCAGCTTCGAGTAAGCGTGGGCCGTCGGGTCAGAAATAGGCAAATAGTTCTGGCGGACGTTCTGAAATCCAACTTGTCCTTGTGTGAAGTTGGAAGTGGGCTATCAACTGGTAACCACAAATCCACATGTTCTTGGAACTAGCATTGTCACGGCCCCCTTGGAAAGCCCACAACCACTCCAACACAGTCGACTTGACATGTTCGAGACCGCGGCAGTGGGGCAGCTGGGCTACATCACGTGGTAGCGGAGCAACTGAGACTCTGTCATCAGTCACTGTCGGTTTGAAAAACTCTACTTGGGCAGCTTCAGCAGCGGATGCACGAGTGAGGTGCTTCTCAGCAACTGCACGGCTACCGATGGAAACAAGGAGACGATGCATGTGATCTCGGAGACGTTCAAACTCGGCCAGCTGGGCACAAGCCTGAGTCCACGGGTACCAGACGGATGCTGGCATCAACTGAAGCGCTTCGGTTGCAAGACGATCGGCGGATGCATTGCCGCGGATGGCCCAGGCTTCAATGGCCTCAGGGTAGGCCTTCTCATCCTGGTGGGAACGAACCTTGACAACATGGAGGAATAACCCTTTATTCCGGGCAAGGTGTGCGGCATTGCGAAGGCGGATCCACAAGTCACTATCTTTGGTCAAAGCACCTATGGACTTACCCGTACCTTTCAGCCAAGCTACGAGGCGATCATGGACCAACTGGTTGTCAGTCCACAGCATGAACTTCTTGTGGCATTGGGTGGCCGCTTGGATGGCGACCAAGGCAGCATAGATTTCTGCTCTCAAGGTGGTGTGCAGCCTCCCCGGTAGGAGGCCATTGGCAAGGGGAACAAACTCATCACATGTGAGCTCTGCGACGGTTACAGCCCAAGTGGCCAGTCGGATGGCAGGCTTGGTTGGGTGTTGGCAGGCACCGTCGCTGAACAATTGCCAGGGCTCTTGGGCTGGATAGGGACCATGCAGGACCACTTGCGGTTCAGGGCAGGCTGCCAGGGCTTGTGCAAAGTGGACCACGGCTGGCAACACAGGGAACCACCCATGGAGGTAGGTGCTAGGACCCAGGCTCATCAATGCCTCTTGGTCGTCCAAGGGGATCGTTCTGCGAAGATCAGCAAAGTGTTCACATTCCCAAATTCGATGATACAGGCTATCATCGGCACAGCACCATGGGCATTTGATGGTGTTCACTTTGCCGTTGTGGATTTGCTTGTCTCGGGTATAAAATGTGCCGTTCATACTGGTTCGAAGGAGGGATGCTTGTTCATCTGTCCAGGTCCGATGGTTGGCCATGGTGAAGTCTCTGTCCACCCATGCCAATCCCTGAAATGTGTCCCGGGAGTCCCACTCTTGTCCAACCTTGATGGACCAAGCTTGGAAGAATCGTAGCTGGAGAAGCTGCACCGGGTCCTCCAGGAGGTGCAGGGGGCTTCCCCAATGATCAGTGACATAGCCATTGCCTTCCCATCTCCATCCCAGTTGGTGAAGGCGGTCCAAGAGGACTGCACAGGGACCTGGGCGAAATCGCTTGGGTGGGTCACCAGTCAGAGTGTCCAGGACCCCGTAGGCAATTCCTGGATCGGCATGCAAACGAAATGCTCGGATGGAATCCCAAGCTGCAAGACACTCAGGGTCAAACTTGGGAGGCAAAACCAAGGCAAACTGAATGGCAGAGTTGGCTCCTTTTTTGTTCCATCCCAAGCTGGCCATCGCAGCGGCTCTGAGCTTGGCGAAGTTGGCTTTGCCTACTGTCACGATGGAGACTCCGTAAAGACACCTGGGCCAGGCAACAGCCTGGATGACTTTCAATTTCTGTTGCATGGGTGCAACACTCCTGCGAATCCAGTGCCAAAGGTCCTCACACGCACGAAATCTGGATCTGATGGTATACATGCTGTTGCGCTTGCAGTACTGCATGTGTCCCCCCAAATCCTTTGCATCCAGTTTGACAGTCAGGCCTCCTTGTTTCAAGATCTTCCTGGCATGGCCATCAGTTGCCCATGCATATGACTTGGCCTCGTCCAAGGTAAGATCAACAAGGGTGGCGAAGTGCTGGAATTGGTGGTTCGCATTGAGAACTTCGTGGGGGTCAGAGGTGATCATCTCCCAATTGTCTACGTAGCTGTAAACAACCCCAGGTGTGATCTTGGCATTGGTGATGGCATGAAAGGCGATGTTGACTGCAGCCATGGCGAAAACGCTAAGGGCATCGCCCTCAGGAAAACCTGTACACCCCTCGATGGGTGGTGAACATGCCCCTTCTATGATGAACATCCTCTGGGTGCGATTGATGGCCTGGAACCAGCATCGAAGGAGTTGTTGTGGCACTCCTAGCTTCCTAGCTACCAGGTACACCACTGGTCTGGGGATGGTGTTAAAGCATTTAGTCACGTCTGTGACCAGCCCACATAACTGCTTGTCATCAGAGTTCTGGACATCCTCGAGGAGGGATGCCAACTGCCACCACATGTCACTTGTTGACCGGCCCGGGCGGTTTCCGATCAAACTGCAGGGTGCATATCGGTCTAGATGGCGCAACAAGTCACGTGCTCGCAAGGAGCTCCAGCATCTGTAGAGCATGCTCAACACACAAATGGGCCGGTAATCAGCAGGGGTAGCTGCCCGGTCATTCTTTTCAATGGCCGTGATATGGCCAAAAAGGACACTCTGGTCCCAGGAGGCATCTCCCCGTTCAATGGCAGTCAACCTCTGGACGATCAAAGCTGTTGCCCAGCTTGGCAAAGCTAACAGGTCGGCACGTGAAATGCCATCCGGGCCCGTAGCGGACCTTGGTTTCTTCCCCTGGGCAGACGAAAGCCACATGTCTGCGGTGAGGGGAGGCAGGTGCAGGTCAGGCAGGTTGTCAGGAAACACCGAATGCAAAGCCTCCTGGAAGGGGTACCAATCATCTACGGGTGTATCAACATGTTTGTTCCAAAGAGGATGCCACATGTCACGAAATGCCTGGAAGACTTGGGCCCTATTCCCCACTGGTTTGGCTTGGAACAAGGTGTCCCCAACGTCAACATCGGGTTCACTGGGCAAGGTTATGCGTCCTGGTTCATGTTCACTGGGAAGCAAGAAGCCATGCTTGCAACGGATGGGTTCATCTAGTGCGAAGTGCGGCGGGTCATAACTGATTTGCTTCAAGGTCAAATTGACCTCCACCACGTCAGCCACCAGGTTTTGGACAATGGTTTGAGCAGGCATTGAACGGGGTTTCCGGACATCAGAGAAAACCACATTGGAGTCAGCTGCTCTCCGTGCACGAGCTGCTTCAACTCGCTTCTGAATCAAAGCTTTCTCAAGTTGGCGAAACACAACCTGAAAATCAGCCAAAATGAACGAGGCAATCTGTGCATCAGGGGGTTGCTTGGGCAGGAAGACCGGGCTACCTGCGGAGCGATGGCATCGATGGGCCCACGCTTGTGGGAAACCCTGTGGAAAGCCTTTGGCGGCTCTGATGGCCTTCCAAGCCCCAACAAGCTGCTCTTGGTGAGTGGGTGTGATTGGGGCTGCTGCTGCTCGGCTGTAGCTCTGAAGCCGTCTCAGTTGCCGGCACCACTGGGTGTGTTGGAAGTGTTCCCCATGGAATTCCACCTGGATATCAGTCCTCCGACTCTGTTTAAGTGGGACAACCGCATGGGGTTTGATGGAGGGTGCCATAGTGGTACATCTCCCCTTCTGCTGTGGCAACAAGCCAGTGTGCTCCCGTGAACGAAGGTGATGATCAACGGCTCCCTCAACCAAGCTGAACACTTCATCAAACGTGGGGCCATCAGGGCAAACCTCAGGGCATGGCAGTTGGTCCGACTGGACCTGATCCCACGGCAACTTCAACGGCATGCGCCACACAGGGATAGGCTCTGGCGAGGGGAACTCGCTCAACTCAGCAAATACCACCGAGTGGTCGGCATACCACGTATCGTCGACCGTGACTGCAACCACATGTTTCAAGAGCTCCGGGGAGAGCCAAACCATATCAACCCTCGTGCTCCCTTTACACGTAGGTTTGGGGGGTATCTTCCACTTGGTCCAGGCAAAGTCCTGGATCTCCATGAATCCTGCATCTCTCCATCTGGAGAACTGGGGCAACTTGTCCTGAGAGTGGTTGAAGTCTCCCAAGATAGCTCTCATACCACAGCTTTGGAACACGATGCGGTCTGTCAAACATGAAAGGATTTCATCTGTTTGTTGTTGAGTGGACGGAAGGTGCGGGTTGTGGGCATAGCCATAAGCGACTCCCGCCTTCACCCATTGCGAGCCAAGGTAGGCAGCACCTGCAACAATGCGACCAGAGTCCCATATGTGGCCAGGCCAAGTATGCGTCAAAGCACGGCAAGGGTACCTGGACAACAAAGCCACACCGGTGGCGCGGCCACCCAAAGTGCCAGGGGTGGATGACAACGGTGGTGCCATCGCCCCAGGGATGAATCGATCAGGCAACTGATTGTGTTTGATCTCTTGGCGGATGCGTGGGAGGGCAAGCTGAGTAACGTGAGTCTCGGCTACGCCCCACAGTCCAGCTGGCATTTGTTTGTATGTGTTGGATTTGCCAAGCATGCCAGTGGGGTTGAACGTTCCAATCACTGGCCCTGGGTGCAAGGCCTCCCCAACTCGCATGACACAGCTCCAAAGGATGCACTTGAGAAGGAGTCCAATCCCACGGGGGTTAGACTGCTGGCGTTTGGTCTTTTGTGAACGGCTGGGTGCACATGAACACTTCACCCCTGGGGGGCGTGCATGGGTCGGCTTCAGCATGCCATCGCATGCCAGCCGGTCCTGTCACTCAGTGCGGGATTTCTTGAACTCCTGCAGCATCCTCTCGATTTGGGTCAGCTGGTGGTCCAGTCGACCGTCGATGTGGCTCTGCAGGCTGGTGGCTTGGGCATCTACACGAGAATGCAGCTGCTGAATCTGGCTGGCAACCTCTTGATTGTGGGCAACCTGCGACTGAGTATGCGCAGTGAGGTTTTGTTCCATGTGGACAACACGCTGTTCCAACTCAGTGATGCGGGTCTGGGAACTGGCACTTGCATCCATGTCCACATCATGATCCTTCTTGAATTGTTCCAGTTGGGCCTGGACTTGTTGTTGGATCCGCTGATCAACCTGGGCCATCATGGTCATGGATGGGACTCGGGGATCAACAGTTGTCTTGGCACTCTTCGGCTTCCAAGGGTCATTGATCTGCAAGGTGTCAACGGTGGGGTCAACAACTGCTTGGCTCTGCTGTTGCAATGCAGCAATGGTCCTGGCACTCCCTTGGACAGCAGAGGATGCACTCACAGGTGTGCGTTGTTTGGAGGGCACTGGGGTGATAAGGATGTCAGCATGTTCCAAGGTAAACACGGTGAACTGAGGGGCTTTAGTAGCCTGGATCTCCCACAGGGTACCCTTCCCATCCACACTGCGACCTCGCGGCTGGACTGGCCTGGCGTCCCACTGCCATTGCTTGAACAGCTTCAGGAGTGTGTTGCGGGTTGCACCCCATGGAAATGGACCTGCTATGTACAGCACAGCTTCAGTGGTGTCCAGGTACGGTGTGTCCTTGAACTGAGCATGCACTGCAGGGGCATCCTGTGTGGTGGTTCGCACCCCGTACCTGCGGCCCGTTCGGACCAAGCTGGACCAAACCTTGGTGGAGTGCAATGACACTTTGGCATCATCCTTGGAGGCTTTGCCAAGCCACACAACTCTGTATGCACTGGACGGTTTCCGACCGTCGGCTTCTCTTGGCTCCAGGTAGAGCCCATGGGCCCCCGACTGTGCAAGGATGGTAGGGATGTCCTCAGTCGCAACTCGAAAAGTGACTACAAATTGATCAGCTTCAACCGGTTTTGTGCGTTGCATCTGGTGGGTCAGGAACTGTCTGTCCCAACAGTCCAGCAAGCACCTCTGGCCATCTTTCTCTGCGAGGGCTGGCAGGCATGCAATGATCTCCTTGACTGGCTGGGAGATAAACGTGGTCCACTCAATTTCGCATTCATCTCGATACATGATAGCCCGGATGACACAGTTGGGGACTTCCTCCACCTTGAGTGGGGTGGCAGGGGTGTGGCGTTGGACAACTCCTTGTCCAAGTTGGACAATCTTCCCAGCGATCAACACCGGCTCTTGGGTATGCACACATCGGGCTGGGAGGCGGATGCTTTCACCGACGCCATGCAACATGAAATCTGAGGCATCCAACACAATCATGGCCAAGGGTTTCGACGACACCTTAGTGGTTGCCCCTGCTTTGATGTATGGGATGGCAGTGGTGGTCAAGGCAAGGACCACTCCAGTTGCATTGGCATGGATGGCTTCTGGTTTGATTTGGGTCAGCAAGTTACCATGTTCATCCCGAAAGATGCCCTCAGGGATCTCCACATCAGCTGGGGTGATCTGAATGGCTGGCTGGTTGGATTGGCGAGGTCCCTTCTTCTTGCGCTGGCCGAACTGGCGATTGGGAGCTTTGGAAGTGATCATGTCCGACATCTCAGCAGCTAACACCAACTGCAGTCTTGGTGTAGCCTGGTTGGCAAGGCTTTTTAAGTCTCTCCATGGTTGCGAACCCCTCAACGCATTCACCAGCTGTCCTCGTCCAACGGACTGGAGGACTTGGTCAGTCTGCTCCTGCACCACATCGGATGGAACTCCATGTTCTTGGAGTAGAGCACGGAGGGAATCAGCAAGGTCAAATCCCCCCATTCCTCCGAAGGCATATTCCGACGGGGCACCCAGGACCTGGGCAATGTCCTGTGCATAGAGATGGTGCTCAAAGAGAGTGCGCCATGTGACAGCATTGTGTGCTTGCATGGGTGACGTGGGGGCAACATGTTCTGTGTCGTCCAGGATGCGGGTCACCAACCAACCGATGGACTGAAAACCGCAGTCTGCATGGAAATTGATCGGCAACGGCTCAGTGTGGATAACAACGTCGGTGGATGCTCGACGAACTGCTACTTCCAACCAGGATTTACCTTCGGGTGTCGTGGTGAGGTGCACTCCAAGGGCATGCTGGCGAAGAACAACTGGAAACCAATGACCTCTAACCAGAAGGGCAGTGATACTGGTCAAACACTGGATCGCCTGGTACATGGCCATGTTCATCCACCTTTGCAAGGCTTTCTCAATCTCATCATCATCCACGCCATCAGGGAGCACACAAATCGGTGTGATGCTCGTTTTACCGGTGGTCTCAATCATCCGAAGGTAGTATGCAAACTCATCATGTGCAACCCATTGCTGTTGCATGTGGAGCAGCTGCACTCGAGTCACTACTTGGTCGCTGCGCAACCGGGCTGGAATCCCGTCTGGGTCTTCATCCTCCTGGGCTGCAACTGGCCGAAGGAACACTTGTTGCATGGGTGTGGTGGGGTCACCAATGGGAAGCAACATACCAACCGCATCAGTGGGCTTGTGTGCTTCTGGACCAGGGGAACCAGACTGGATGCGATGCTCAGCCACAAGTATGGTACCAATGGTGGCATGCTTGTCAATCTGAATGTCCAACGGGTTCAAGCTTTCGGGGACAAAAACCTGGATGCAGTGGGTAGTGGCGTTCACATCATGTGCCTCAGATGGTTCCGGAGATTCCATTGTTGGGGATTCAATCCGTGTGGGTGGAGCTTCTGCGTCTGCACTCACATCTGCTTGCTCTGGGCTCACCTCGGCATCTGCACGGGCAAAGTGATCAACTACTGCCTGGGTGAAGGGTGGTGTCAGTGTCTCCTCTGGTACACTTGCCGTGGTGGAGTCATCAGCATGAGAACCATGATCAGTGGCGGTTGCAAAGGCTGGAATACCACCTCCAATCAAGGGGCATTCAGTGACTTTTCGCCTCTTCGGTGAAGGGGCACCCGATGTCCTCTGGGGAACCTCAGCAACATGGTCAGTTTCCGCAGTGGTCACGATTGCAGCATCAGTGGTGGCAGGTTCAGTGCCTGCGGACTCCTCTGTCATTGGGGGTGGTTCAACTCTGGGGCTTCCGTTTTGGGAGCGCTCGGCGGGTGCCCTGGGGCATCCGTTTCGGGTGTGTTCCGCGGGTGCTCCTCGGTCTTGCAAAGGTGGGGGAGTGTTGGCATGAGTCCCACCCTGTGCAGCATATACTGGTGGCTGTGCAACTTCAGGGGCCTCGAAACCTGGGCAGCTGGGCAACGGATGCATCGAAGGGTACCTGGACGTCTGGCTGGTCTGGACTTTGTCCTGCAACCTACCGACGAATGCACGAACGGATGACTGCTGTACAAGTTCAGGAAAAATCCTGGCCATGTCCTGAAAAACACGCTGTGCCTGCTTCCAAACATTGAATTCCGGAGTGGGCACACAGTCTCCAGTGACGGATGCTACGGCTTCCATGAAATGACTGGCGATCCAACATGACTGAATCGGAGAGGCCATCTGGCCCAACCCAGCAAGTGAGAGCTTGAGGTTGGGCATCCACAGTTGGTCCGGATTGATTCCATGACATGTCGCCAACTCAGCCGGATGCACATGACGGGTGCAAGGCACACGTTCCTGTGAGACAATCAGCTCTCCACCGACGGTCACCAAGGCTCCGTACAGCCCTTTCGCCTCCAGTCTTGCATGGGTTAATGGGTAATCCCGGCATGAACAAGGACATGATGTAAGTTGATTCCCCCATCCATGTAAAGCCGTCTTCATCGGGGCAGCCAAGTTGATGATGTTGGGATACAAACCTCCATATTGCAGAAATTGCCTGGTCTCATATGTATCTAGCCGCAGTTGCTTGTCCTGGTCGGCTGGCCACTCAGGAAAAAACGGAAACAAGTCACCAACCACCGGAGCCTGTATACTCGCCGGGAGGTCAACCAGTGGAACATGATCAAAAATCGGAGCAACCAGCAAGCACCACCACCGATCCCTCTGGGCTGGGAAAAGGTGATGAAGATGTAACACGACTTGAGATTGTTTGAAACCAGTGGCAGCACAAAAATCCGCAATGGTCCGTTGTACCCATGGGTCAGCACCAGCTCCCTTCACGCACTCCAGCAAAACTGAGTGAGCTTGCATGTAGTGAGCCGCTTTCAAAATTTGGGGTAAAACCGATGCTCGATCATCCCTGTTGCCAGCCTGATCACCTAAGAGTGACCAGGGTTGACAGCTGAATCCTGCAGTGAGCATTGCGGGTGTGTCATGGATGTGGTGCATGTCAATCCAGACCTTCGGTGTCCCAATGTCCCCTTCCACCACATGAGTGGAACCAGTGGTGGTCTTCAACTGACAGAACGGCGCTCGAAGTTCATTGAATGCACACACTGTCATGTTGGCAGCTTCCAAACCCTGTCCCAGAAAACCCATTCCCCCACAGGTTTCCATGGCATCAGCAAAAGCCTGAAAATTCGGGATGCGATGATGAAGGGCATTCCCAGGTGAAATCCGCAAGTGTATCTTCGGGGCAGCTTGCACCACTTCAGCTGAGATGAAAGTCATCAAGGCAGAGGGGGAAACGTCCCCAGTCTCAACCGTGAAGAAAAATCCTCGTACCACACTCTTGAACAGTGACTTCAATCCTGAAGGGTCAACCACAATGAGCCGACCAACCACATGGATGTGTGCACCGAGCACACACTCATCCCTGTTGGGCTCCAAAGCCAGAGCGCCGCCCGCCATGAGCTGCCCCCCGAGCAGTTAGCCCGCACCGTTCGCCTCTGGTAGGCCGCTCGGGCCGAAACTAGTCATCATCCCCTATCATTTACCTGCTAAACCAGCTATTTAACCATTGCTGTTGGTTCATATCGACCAGCCAAATAACCATTGTTGCTGATTATCCCTAATTTTTTGCCATTATCATCCCCTATCATTAACCATTAACCACTTCACGTACAATTGTTGATATCTCATTAACCAATAACCATTAATTGACTAGTTGATAGTTAATAACTACTTTCATTAACCATTAATCAGCTATTAAAATGCCATTTTGACCACCTTATCATCCCCTATCACCAGCCATTAAAAGGCCATATGGTCACCACCCAGCCATTAAAATGCCATAAAAAATGCCACCACCTCGCTGCGACGTTTCACACGCTACTCGCTGCGGGTTCCCCCGCGGTAGTGACCTCCATGAGCTGCTGCTGCAAGGCGCGCACCGCTTCCATGGCGTCGTTGAGACGAAGACTCAGCTGGACGTCGTGGAGGGCTGCTTCGTGTGAACGGCGAGTGGTGGTGGATATGGCTGGTTAATGGTTATGGTTTGATGGTTCATATGGGAGTTAATATGGGTGGTTGATGATGGCTAGTGACTATGGTTGATGATGGTTGGTGGTTAGGTGGTCAATATATGTTGATGTGGTTGGTTAATATGATGGCCAAATGGCTGGTGAATGGCGGTTCACTGATTAATGGTTAATAACGATGAATGACGGTCCATTTGTGGTGAATACAGGTTTTGTGATGGTAGACAATGCGACTCTTACCAAATGGGGGCTGCGACTAAGAGGAAAAGGGGTTCACAAAAGGCGCATATTGGCGCATTTCCTTGCCAACCAACATGTGGATCTTGGGATCTTCTAGGGTTCTGCCACATTGGCAGGGCCATGGGCCACCGGCCTTTCGTTCCTGGTGTCTATAATCAATGTGGACAAATCGATACCAGCCAACTGCTGTAGTGGCTTGTAAAAGGCTGGTCCGTGCCCTGTGCTGCGGGGTGACATTTCCGATGTTCAGACTTTGTCCCTTTTGGAGACAGATCTTTGAAGGGCAGACTGTGACTAATCAGAGCTAAAGCTTGAGTCAGGATCATAAATGGTAATAACGATTAATGATTATAAAATCATAAGGCTAATAATGGTCAGTGATGGTTACTGATGATAACAATTAATGGCTCATAAGCTTGGCATGATCGACCACCAGCACTGCCACTTGCTCACCTCATGCCTCAGAGCCAAGTGTTCAGCTGGCGAGTGAGCAATCTTTCCCCACACTTCCAGGGCTGTTTAGGTTCATGGTGATACCAGTTATACCATTCACATATGCTTGCATTAAACAAACTAGACCTCTGTAGCGGCAGACCTGCTTCCAACCAGGTCACTAGCAGCTGCATAAAAGTGTCACGGAGGCATCAAATCTGAACCAACAAGGGTTCAAAGCCGTCCCTGCATCACTGCTCATCTATTCTGCAACCCCCTCCCCAGAAAATTGTTGAGACCTTAGTTGTTCAAAATAGACATTCATCCCGTACAACAACCAATCAACGGCTTCTCCATGAATCATGATCTTCAGGCCTCCCAACTTTCCATATAGATAGTTGCAGTTAGAACTGTTTTTCAACATTCTTGCTTTGCAAGTGGTTGGTTCAGGCATTACCCCATGCATCAACCACGTTTTGTTGGCTCTAGAGTCTACCATTCATGCAACCTCATTGAGAGCCTCTGAATGGACCCTGATACATTCATGAACCACTAGTGACCATGGCCATTTACCCGCTAGTAAAGTAACCTGGCAATGGATTTGCACTATATTGTATAGTGAAACCTTAGGAAACCATCAATAGTAATATATGGATATGTATGGTGGATTTTCCATTGCCAGGTTAGTTTACCTCAGGGTAATCTAATAAAACAGTTAATTACATGGCAATGGTTGACAGTGGTTCACTACTAGTGACTACAAAAACTATTGCGATGTAATGACCATAGCTTCTCAATTGAAAAACAGGTGAACCACTCGACAATATCCGTACTGCCAACTTCAGGGAGCCCACAATTATACCTTTCAGTCAAGCCGAAAACATCGATACTTGGGAATGGAAAAAAACAAAGCGACCAAGTACCTTAGAAATGTCTAGCCATTGGGGATGCACAGCTCTGTTCCACCTCACCGGACACTTTTTGCATCAAATAGCGCACGGCTGTTCTCAGGCGTGGTTGTAGCCACAACTGAAAAGCCACCAGCTCATCCTCACATGGCCGTCTTGAAAATCTGAGAACACAAATCAAGATCGAACAATCCGAGTCCTGGCAATGTAACCCAAAAATCAATTTTGCCGTGAGGAAGCAACACCTGCGCATAGAACTACTTTCAGCTTGTGTATCTTGTTTCAAGAGGTATTTCTACACAGATTGTCAGTGGAGGATAATACAGCAGCCTCTCGTCCTCCGTGTGGTGCCTGGTGACCTTTCTTTATTGTTGAAACGAATTTGGATTCAAAGTGGAGTAAAAAAAAGAGTTGGATTCAAAGGACTTGATTGTGGATGAGTGATACCTGAGGCGGTCACAGCTACCCCCGGGGCCGTGAAACGTCATCTTTATGGTGATCCAGTCCTGGTTCACATCGTAACTTCAATAAGCTATCCTCTTCAGTATTAACACATGGTCCTTCCCACCCCGCATCCCCTGGGCCAGTCGGTAAATTCTGCTTTTGCCAAGCAAACCAAAGAGGAATGGTTCCTGGAAACTGTGACTGTCCCCTGCCACGAGTAGTTGCGACGTGGACCCCTCTCTGTCACGGTGGAATCTTGCAGTCTTCCAGTCACAGAGACCCAAAACAAACATATCGCTGCAAGTGAATGATCAGCTACACCGCCTTTTGTCGTTATTCTTTGTGTATCAAAGCGGTGAAAATATCAGCTACACCGCCTAGGGTGAAACGGGTTCCTAACTGAAGGCGTTGCCAACAACCCAACTTTGAATCCGCAGTGCCAAGACACCAGATCCGCTTCCGGGGATGGGTCAGCCTTGAGCATTGGCATCTTGCAATGGCTGGATATCAGGGAGCTGGAAGCTCTAAGTGAAGTATCTCTAGTGGCCTACGGGCTACAAGAGTTCACCGTAACAGCAATTCACCCAAAGCTGTTTGCTAGTCAAGCGTGTAAACAAACAGAAGCAACTCCAGTCAAAAAACGGTCTACCAAGGCACAGTCTCCTCCTTGCCAGTCTCGTCCTTTCCAGTCTCCTCCTTGCCTGTCTCCTTCGCTGCACTCTTTGGCGCAGCCACATGTCTCCTCAGACTGAAGCACTAGCCCAGCGCTGCACGGACACAAACGGTGGGTTCACAGGGGAACCACCTCGGTTTTGACCAGTGAATCAGTATGAATCAGTTGTGTTCTACGTTGCTCAGGTGAGATCTCGTTGGCGGAGCTTGTGTATGCAAAGAGTTTGACACAATCCCACTAGTTTTTGCATATCTAAATGCAGTCGACTGGGCCACAATTTCGATACGATTTCTATCGATTTGTCAACTACCATACGTAGGATATGTTGTAGAAGTGATCAAATCCTGAACCATCACAAATGCAACATGAATCTCCTCTCCTGTGAATCACCTGTATTTTCAATCCTAGCTACCGCTTACATGCGTTTATAGTATTACATTATATTCTAATGCATCTAAATACTATGATGATTGAACCCTTGGTTCGGATCCGTTGTTCATTGACCATGTTTGACCATCGTTGTGGGGTATTATTCCCTATCATCAACCATTATAGACCATTGTAAATCAGTTTAACTCATCATCAACCACCATATACCACCAAGACAAACCGTTATACCTATTAACCATCATTGCAGATTAGTAAAAAACATTCTAAACCACCATACACCACCATTATAGACCGCCATTACCTACTATAAACCATTATTATGAACTACCATAATTACCACCATTAAAAACCATCATTATGAACTAACTAACCACCCAGGACCTATTATAAACCATTCTTATATGATTATATATCAATTAGTAAAAAACAAATAAAAAAGCATTATAAACCGTTCTAAAACACCATATGGATCCATATGGGTGTTTCTCAAAACAGGGTTCCCCCCAAATCATCCACTATTAACCATTTACAGTAATAAACCAACCATTTTGCGGGGTCCCTGTTCTGAGAAACCACCATATACCACCATTGACCGCTCCAACCCATCGCTAAGCCTTAACCATCGCCCAAGGCTCTGTCGAAGCTGAAGCACTGCAGCTGTCGCCAACCAAGCCCACACGCTGTCCAACTCATCCTGCGTTGCCGGTGTGAGTTGTGGACAGTGCATCAACGGTTGTGACGGTAGAATGGTGGATTAATGCGTACTTAATGGTTGATGATTGATGATTAATGGGCTATTAGGCTATAGTTCAGGGGTGGTGATGGTAGGCTATAGTTCATGGTTAGTCATGGACTTCTCGAAAAATATGTTTTAAGTTTAATAGTTTATTGATGTTTAGAGTTGTGCATTTTATTGTGGTCAAGTCATATCATTGTTTGTTTCTCGATGTGTCTATGTTCAACAGTTCGTTTGTATAATATCAGATATAGGCGGTTTTATTTTAGATGTTCTCCGTTTGCTCGTTTGCTTGATGGATTATTGATGTAGACATACACATACTTAAAGGGTAGTAGTGGCTACTATGACCATGGTTGCATGAACTAATAGGCATTTTTGTGTCAGCAATCTTTAGATTCTTTGTCTCCGCGACATGACCTGCTGCCATTGTTGAATTCCTGCCCCGCGCGTGTTTGTGTTTAGAAACCCTACAGCGGTCATGGAACTAAGTGATGGTTGTAGTTCATCATAGGTGACAAAACATGTTGCAAAGTTTGCTCATGATCCATCAGTGTCGTTTAGATTTTGTTATACTCGAGCTAATGTCCAGGGAAATGATGTATGAGTTGAGTTCAATCCTCAGCAAAGTTAATTTCATAAAAAACACATAACACTATAAGTTAATCAGTAATTAAAAATAGTTACAGCCACAAAGTAGCAGTGTATCCACAACATTAGAGGTCACATCCTTCATGACTATCAAAATGTAGGGTTCTTTCCGAATTGACGATATCTATCCACCATCGAAAAACATGAGCTTGACTGTAGAGGGAAAGTTGAAACTGTCAAATTTGGGCATATGTCAAAATTCTGACCATCACCGTCAAAACATGTGAACACCAATCTGCACTTGTCCAGCTGTTTCAACTATACGATTTCATCACATCCAACTTCAGTCTTTGCACAGCTCTATGTCAATTCTTTGAATTTTTGAGCTCCCATCACCGCGCCTCTTGATTCGCTTGCGCGGTCCGAAGGCCCAGCGTGACTTGCAGCGGCACCGCTGCGCGGGCTGCGTCACTCGCCACAACGACCTGAGCACATGGCAGGCACGGCGCTCTCCACATGGGTCATCCCTTCCCGTTGCATAAGAATCAGCGTCCCAAAATGCTTGAGTTTAGGGTAGGTGCGTAAGGATTATCCCAAAGGTTAGAGATACTTACCTGACTGAAGTGATCTTTATAGTTGAGAATTATAGTTGAGAAAACAGCCGTCCTGTATGATTGTCCGGGATATTCTTGTCATAGAATGATGCCACGTTAGTTGCTATCAACGAAAAAACCAGGTCTTCTAAAGCTTGCAAATCACAGGATACTCTGCCATCACTACAATAAATGGTTGCGCATCACCTACAATAGTGGCCACCAGAAAAAAACTGCCCAGCTCAGTGGTTCAGGATCGTCGAATTTCTGATCCACACACATGCCAAACTGGAGCACAGAATTGGAGCAGTCCTCCATTGATGTGCTCCAATATGTTTCAGAAATTTGGATTTGATTTCCCATATGGCCATGGGTCATTTTTAAGCAACCAACTAATGGGGGATTTCCACCAACAAAACAAGGGAAACTAATGGCTAATGATGGGGAACCAGGGGTACAGGGTTTTGACCCACAGCCATATTTGTTTCAGCAATCTGAATATGTTCCTGTTCTTTCTCTGCATTTGCTTTCCCATATTGTTGCCCGCAATGAAACTGTTCCATCATCAAAAGTGCCTCTGCTTTCAGCGAACCTATGCAGAAGTATCCCCAAATTCGTGGCAACCCAATTGACCCCCCAGTGGTTGCTAGGACCCCCAGTGGTTGCTGTTTGACCCCCTGGTGGTTGCTGTTTGTACCTCTGCCTTCAGGTGGTCGGTCTTGTTGCCCAAGTCACACACCCAATCTGGCGGCATCATATTCCGAGGATGGCATCCCGCAAAACAAATGGCATCCCGTAAAACCAGTTGGTACAAACCACTTGGTACAAACCACTTAGTACACCGGTAAAACCAATTGGTACAGACTAACAACGGTACGTTATGGGATGCCATCCGTATGATACAATAGTAAACCAATGATAGTAATAATGATTGGTATTATGATTTTAAAAAACAAACAAGCATGGTACAAACCACTTGATACAATCCCATGCTATCAATCAGAATCTCTCAACCAAGTGGTTTGTACCATGATCCTGTTTGATAGTATGGTCATACCCATCCACAAGGTTTGTCATGGTCCAAGTCACTGTGAAAGTCACCTCGCTCAGGCCAACTCTCTGCAGGGTCCAGCCCCTGCAGGGTTGTGGCGCTTCATCTGCTGCTGCGGCACTGTGCCGTCGAAAACGCTGAAACACCGCGGCGTCCAACAGAAAGCTCTGCACTTCAAGTAGCCTGGCAGGGTCGACCGTGGACCACTCAAAGTGCATGGGCCGCATGGGTGATATTGACACACGTTTGGGTCATCCATTCCGACCATGTCAATGGCATTTCCCTAGTATATCATAGCCGTGACAAGCGCAGACCTTGATACTAAACAGAACAAACTAGGTTCATGGGTATTTAACGCTTGACCTGAAACGGAGTTTTCAATGAAACAGTTGTCATACGGATCATACCATGCAATTCGAAGACCAAAACTCAAATAGTAATATAAATCAATATAGAAATAGAACACATGGAGCGTGTGCAAGCAAAATATCTGGCATTGGGTCATTGCACCTCAGTTTCCATCTGATGCTCAAGGTTCAACAACAAATGTCACCAAATAACCGGACATGTATACCAGCACGCCTAATTGACCCTTGGATTCTAAACATTGGAGACTGGATGGCCATCAGAAACTGATGCAATGCCAACAAGGAACGCTTCATGCAATGCTTCCGGTCGTTCGGCGCGCGACTCGTCCGCGGTCACGACGAGACGCGGTTCGGAGCTGCCACTGCCCAGCTGAGCCGCTGAGATTCGGACGAAGAGCTGCCTCCGAGGCTGGACCAATTGCGACATCTCCTGGGGGCGCACAGCATCTCCTCATGGTGGTTGATGATGGTTGATAGGTGGCTTAGGATGGTTCAATAAGGTCTCCTGGTTATCTCATGGTTGATAATGGTGGTTAATGATGGTTCATGATGATAGTCATGGTCAATAGGGGTTAGTAATGGCTAGTATTGGTGAATAATGATAAGGGTGATAATGATTGGCAGTGGTTTCTCAAGATATCAACCAACCATGATAATGGAGTTCTGATTATATCGAAATTGAATAAATAGGATAACAAACTGATCATGGTCTTGATTACATATGATGGTTGAGAATGGAGTTCTGATTATCTCCGCCAGGACAACTGTGATGAATTCTCAAAACCAATCTTGATTACGTCCACAGTCAGCCAGGGATCAGGAGGAACATAACGATACAACCATCCTTGCAAAGAGATGTGTGGCAAGGTAATGTGGGAAATACAACTAGATAATAGGGTCACTGAAACCAAATACCCATTCTTGCCACTTTAATCTACTGTAAATACAATGTTATAAGTAGGTCTGCTCCACCATGCAACTACTCTCACAGCTGGGCGAATGCCACTGCTTGCAACCAAGTTGCCCATGGAAAGGTGAGGGACACGCCTCTCTTGGGATTGTTGGATACTCGAACGAGTGCTCTTGGCAGCACATCTCGGATCCATTCGAAGGGCGCCACTTCCACCGCACATTGCCCACTTGCTGAAGAAAACAACGGCCAACGATGGCCCAAGAAGAGGACGGCCCTTTCCATCTCCGCGAACTGCTGAACTGTGGCATCCTGGGCTCGGGCGCCAAATTCCGGGGTTCATGGCCACATGGCTATCAAGGCTGCTGTGAACGATCCATCATGGTTCATAATTGTTGAAAATAGTGGTTAATAACTGTTGACCGAAAGCCACTAATATCAATGCATATCAATGTTATTCTGAACAACTACCACTAACTAGAACTATATGTACATATTATACATATATATATATATATAAAGACTCAAGGGATTCCACCTTTTTTATGCTCCGCAAGACCCTTTTGGTCAATGATAAATAGTTAGTCACGAAAAATAAACTCACTTCCCACTCGCCAGAGATAAAAACTTCTATTACATCCTCCAAAGAAACCCCGGCCAAACCCAAAGGTAACTTTGGCAGGTGTATAAAGGGTTCTCCAGTACCCGGCCACACCCTAAGTACTGGAGATTTCCAAACCCTTTTTGTGGTATGACTTTGCAGGCAAGTCATTTTCCTTTGCTCTTCCAACGCCCCCTGGTCTTCGAAGGAGCTTTAGCCTTCGTATGCTCAAGCTTGGCTAACGGTTGGGTGAGACTCTTTAAGTATTGGGACTTGAGATTGCGGAGGTAAGGTGACCACGGTATACGAAGCTCGGTGAGAACTGCCATGCCCTCATTCACATATAAACGTGCGGTGGCTGCCGCCTGCCACCTACCTAAAACGAGAAGTTTATCAAAACTTCCACCCACTTCAAAGTAGTGGGTTGCACCGCCTCGTCGTAACGAGTACGGTCTATAGCTGAATGATTCCAATTCCAAACTTGCAAGAAATGACGCGAACTTCTTGCGCCAGGAATAAGAGCTACCCGTCAGAAAAGTATGGCCTGAAGCCTGCTGCACCCACTGATGCAAGCGACGGCAAACATCTTCACAGTGGATAGTGACTGACTCGGCAGCTCCTTGCCTTTTGCCAGCTTTAGTATATCCAAGGCTAATAATTGCTGGGCCTTTGGCCTTAGCAATAGCAACATGCCTAGCTTGCAGGGCTAGTAATTCGCCTGTGCGAAGTAAGCCATGGAAACTGAAAGAGCAAACAAAGGCTCATTTTTAAACAAGGAGTATCCAACAAGGAGGTGGAGGACATCCAAAGAAAACGGTGGAGCTCTATTTGGGATTTCATGCGTCACCCACGTCTTCATGAGGCGCCAGCTGGACTTTAGCTTTCCTTTTAGGTGTGGCTGGGCATCTTGAAGCCCTGCCAGCAAGTTGGAGCCACATGTGCGTCCTTTACCTGAGGCCCACAAAAATTCTAAATAGTCTGACACCTGCAGATCTAGATAAAAAGCGGAGTGGGCCAAAGTCAGATTTTCTGACTCCAACCATTGATAAAAAGATTCACGTGCTTCACGATAACGATTTTGCGTTACAGGCTGTACAGTCAAACTTCGAAGAGAACCTATTTGTTTGCGCTGTTGTGCTCGCTCCTCCTCAGTGGCTTTTTCTAAGAGTCTTTTTGGCATCACTTCCACTTTTGACGCAGCAGTCGCCTGCTCGGGGCGTCTGCTGGGTTAAGTTTGGTGTGGACATAGGTCCACACCGCCTGACTCTTTGTAGCGAGGAGAAGGGCACCAATGCGCAAAACGGTTCTTCTTAATTTGCGGCTGCTCGAGCGGCCACGACTGAGACTATGTAACGTGACTAGTGAATCTACCAAATGAACGAATTTCTGTTTGACCTTTTTGTGACGTTCCAGACGCCATCTCAGCGAGGTCAAAACTGCCCTCATTTCAAGAACATTTATATGTTCTTTGTTTCCATGCCAACGCCAAGACGCAGCTGTTTTCCAGCGCCAAAGGTTGGCCGGAATGCTAGCACGAAGTCGGTGATATTTTACCTGATCTTCGCCAGCATTTTGCAAAAGGATGTCTTCTCCTTTCATACTCACCAATGTGAGCAATTTCTGTACAAGGTGCTTGTCTTGTGGCGGCTTTTTGTGAGACCTTTGCTGTTTCATGCTAGGTCGCTGAAGGAAAGCTTGCAGATTGCTGCTAGAGCCAGGAGTGGTTCGATCCACAATGTCTTGGACGCTGAGAGGATCATTAATTCCCAATAAAGAACCAAGCTGGGATAGAAGCCACGCCACTACCGTGACGTTCCATGAATTTCCTACCAAAGACAAACGACAATCCAGGTGAGCTTGGCTTCCCTGGTCGCGCTTGGGAAGACAATTCATGGTGTAGTTTCGCGGCATTCCCATGATGGTTTCGCGCTCTTCAATGGAGGGAACTCTTAGATGCCCTTTGGCGTCTTGAAGACAATGAACGTCCTGGTATTGGTAAGGTGGAAAACGGTGTTCGTCTTGCACCCACCTTTGTATTTCATGGTGCTGGCATTGCTTCAGCCCTGCTGGTTTGTAACCTCCAGTCTGTCTTGGACGACTGGTGGTAAACGTGGGAAATTTTCGGGAGGAAACTTGTGTCCATCCCGGTAACAGAAAATCTTTGTCATTCAGCGACGAACATAGTTCAACGGATCGTCTGCCAACGGAGGTAGTTGAAAACTTGACATCGTGGTCTGCTTGAAGCCCCCAATCGATCCAGTACAAACGAGGTCGATGAGCTAGGGAAACATGGGCCGCATCGATAAAGTAGGGCTCTTCTCCGAAAGAGCTACTCATGTGATCTTGGTCAGCTAAGTCCATCGAGGCCACACTCTCCATCAGGGACTTCACTTGAGCCCAGGGAAAATGCCGGACGACCAAAGATCTGATTCGCTCTACATGAGTAAAGAGGCAACTACGCTCATCGCGCAGGGCGCCCTTTCGGGCCGCGTTGAGTCCACTCACCCCCTGGCAGGGTGGGCCTCCGCCCACCACTACCAGGGAGACTTGTGTGAATTGGGTAGCCCAATGTTTAACCATTTCATCATCTACCATCTGTACATCCGGAACAATGATGCTACCAGCATACCTACTCTCTACTACTCGGCTGGCCTCAGGTGACTTTTCAACACTGATATGGCCGGCAACACACCATCCTAGGCAGTCGGCTGCCATTCGCAAGGCGCCGATGCCATCAAAAAGACCGATAGTTAAAACGGTGGGGAGGTCGGATGGCTCGATGACATCTCCTCTGACCTGGCAGTGGCTGGCAATAGCTCCGGCTGGAGTCAAGCCACAACTCACCGTGAGTCCTCCGCCACTTTCTGACGCATCACTTGCAGTCACGTGGGCAGAGATCTCATTTCGAAAATCCATATAGGCCAGAGGAACCAACCCTATGAAGCGAACTATTTCTCACATTTTCAGGGATGCGAAAACGCACCACGGGAGGTGACTTAGCACACTCCACAATGAACTCCCATATGTGATTCAGTCCACCAAGCAAAGGGCGACGAAAAAGAGCTATGTACACGAAACCTCCTCCTATGACTTGCATTTGCCTTTGGCTTGAGTAGCCAGAGTCTACCAACTGCTTGGCTAAATGCACATATTTCATGATCTTTTCGATCTTTGGTGAGGCAGTTCCTCTCACACCATCTACGATTGCACCCTGTACTTCTGCCACGGTGTTACGTGACACTGCTTTCTTGGGGTGCCTGGGCACTCCTACACGGGAGTACTCCTCTCTCAAGCCCAAAACTAGTGGTGAAACAGTCCCTTTTAGGGACTCTGCTAACGGACCATTGGTTTTTTCCAATTGGTCGAAATTATCAAGATAAATTCTGTACAAAGGGTTGGTATTCGGGAATGGTCTGTCTTTCCTGAGTTCGGCTTCGCCGCCTTGACCTCCCCACTTTGTCAAGCTATTCTTGACTATAAAACGATGCACGTTTTGTGCAAGTGAAACGGAATTCTTAAATCCCATTGGGAGTACCGCGCTACAAGGGTACCAGTTTCCTGGTGCATCACCACAAAGTTCCGGGGGCAAAGGCCGATTGAAGGCCAAAAACCGGCGCCAACTTTTGGGCACTCGGAATATATAAAAGAAGCAACGGACGTCTTCACTAGAAATCAGCAAATCTTCGTGCGGTTGCAAACTGAGCGGCGTCATGCCAGCCCAGCTCGGGAGTGTCGCAACATCTCCCTCAAACCCCCTACAAATTCCGTTTAACGGAATTAAATTCATGATAATGCGCATGACTTCCCAGTTTCCATGGTACTCATGCTTTGACACACCAAAAAGCCCGTTTAACAGGGGCTGGTCTTCTACCAATGGAATCTCACTCTCATGCACCCTGTCAAACACCCCTCTTTCAAGAAGTTTTGAGCAAAACTCAGTCCAATGCTCGGGCGGAACCATAACGCGAGGGGGATGGACCCTAACCCTGTCTTCCTCAGGAAGAAGGTAGTCCTCAAAATTAAGAACATAGTGACGGCATCCCTTATCAACTACATCCTCAAGAGCTACTCCCCCTACTTCGAGGGGAAGAGCAGGTGAAACATTTTCCCATTGCATGGCTTGTGCGGTTAAGACTTCATCCCCACGGTAGTCAACACTCCGCACATGAAAGAAGTCGGTCCAGGAGGGCAAAGGGTTCGGAACCTCCCAGGTTGACACCCTTTCACAGTCCTCCATCAAATTTTTAAGGACCACTTTTTGAAAGCCAGTACATTCTTTTTCGCAATCTCTCCCCTCCCCATTAAGGGAGTTCAAGCTAAGAACCAACATCCTAAGAATCCTCCTACATAAAGTAGAGCTACTAGGAAACAAGCTAGCTAGGAGACTAGGGGACGAGGGTAGGGGGAAAAGCCTACCCGAGGGCAAGGTCTTACGGAGCCACCCATACATATCGTCCGAAGTCTCTTCTAACCAGCTATAAAGGTTTCCTAGGGCAACTTCACTCGACGGATCAGCGGCTTCCTTTTTTCCCATCTCGACCCGGCCCAAGCCTGGGTTGCTGACGTTCGAAAGGCACCGATCGTTTTGATTCGGTGGAGTTGGAGAAAAAGCAGGGTCAGTGGCAGCTAACCCTACCTGAAAAGTGTCTTCCCTCGGGAGATTGGGCCGCCGCCTTTTTCGGCCTCTCCCCTGTGAAAACTCATCTTGCGATCGTTGCGTCGTCTCAGATGTCGTCGTCAGAGTTGTCCTCAGTCCTTTCTTCACCTCCTTTGAACGGTCCTTCTTTGCCTCCGGCTCTTCTGTCTTATGGTTCTTTTCGACCTCTTCGAGCTGTCTTGTCAGCCATTCTGTGGCCTCCTCTTGCCACTCTTCTGCTTTGCGATGGTCACTGGACTTTTGCTGCGCTTTCTCTTCACTTCTCCTCATCTTCAACTTGCTCACTCCCAACCTCGTGAGTGCGTCCTCACTCTTCTCTTCCTCTCTTGCTTTCTCTATGCTTGCTCCTCTCGGGAGCCCTTTGCTCCCCAGCCTCACTTCTTCTGGGAGTCGGCCTCCTTGCTCTTCCCTTTCCCTTTTTCTTTTCCTCTGTCTTTTCCCTTCTCTTTTCCTTTGGCTTTGCCCTTGTCGCCGCCTGTAGGTTTTCCCATCGCCTCGCTGTCTAGGCGAGTCTCTCTCTTGGCAGCTTGGTACTCTCCCCTTGTACCGAGCTGCGGGTCGCTGGCTGGAACTATTTCCAACCGCTGGGCAGTCGGCCAGGGGGTGCCCTGCGACGCCGCCTCGATGCTTTTGACGCGCTGCACCAAAGCGTCTAAAGCTTCGCTTGGCCTCCCCTGTATAAGGAGGTCTGCTGCGAAGCAGAGGGTCGTCGCCTCCCTCGCGACTCCGCCCCCCAACCGGGGCGCTAGAAACGTCCTGTTGTAGACCCCCATAATGGGCGGAGGCTTTTTTCGTCCATGTCCCATCCTGACGAAGTCACTTGAGCAACGTGAGGCTTCGTCTGCTGGATGGTGAGGCTCGTCAAAAGCCCTGGTGCCATCTGGGAGATCCTCAAGATCTTGTTCTTGTCGGTCAACAACTCCTCGGCGTTCTCGACGGAGGAGCCACCGCTGCTTGAAGAACTTGAAGAACTTCCACTTGAATCTTTGCCCTTTCGAAGATTCTTCTTGACCTTTCTGGCCAACTTCTTGCGACGGGTCGCCACAGGGTCCATTCCAGTCCCTGAGTAGAGGCTGGCCAGCGACTTCTTGGCCACACTGCGACCGCCCAGCTTTGGGCTCTTCTCGGGAGCTGCTGCAGCTCCCACCTCCTCGACCTCGTCCTTCTTCTTCTTGTCTTTCTTTTTCTTTTTCTTTTTCTTCTTTTTGCTGCTCGAAGAACTTCTGTCTTGGCGCTCTCTCCCCCGTTGCTCGGCATCTCTCTTCCTCTTCCATTCTGCCTGTTCCTCCCTGAGTCCTGTAACTTCGGCTTCCGGTACCAAGTTGGTCAGCCATCCAGCCTCCGAAGAATCTTTCACCTTCTTCACCTGAGCAAGATGGATCAGGTCCGGATTCTCCCGCCTCTTGTCACAGGTTGACGGGCACAGGTGAGCACGTACAAGAGGAGGAGAAACTCCACTTCCGTAGCGAAGGAGGGCCTCCGAGGACGTGCCAGTCAACTCTCCTATCACGTGTCGCTCTTCACCGATCTCCTCCCGGTCAATCCTCAAAGCCACCTGAATGGGACTTTGAAAGTAGGTTGCTCCTTCACACCACAACCAATCTCCTCTTTTGAATCCTCCGGGAGGGATATCAGCTGCCTCCACAAACTCTCCCTTCTGGTAGGCCTCAAGGGGATCGACGGGAGCAGCTACTGCCCCAGGGTCTCCCCTTCGTCCTGCAGGTCGCCTGAGCGGAGCGGGGGCAGCAGCGGGTCTCCTCCTTCTCATTTATCTCTTCTTCCCTCTCTATCCTTCTTCCTTTTGCTCGAAGGTCCGTGATGTTCAATGTCCAGCCTCCTCACCACGCGTTCTTTTCCCTTGTTCTTGGGAGGGCGCCAAGCACGATGCCACCAATCCTGGTAGGAGTGCTGGCTGGGCGGCCTCCGGTTGGGTGGAGGTCTGGATGGTGATCGAGGCCTGAGAACCCAATCACCGGGGGGAGGAGAGTCGGGCTTGGTAGACTCTTCAACCTCGTCCTCCTTGTTGCCTCTTTCTCTCTTTTCCTCAGCCGGAGCTTTTCGATGCGAAGATGAAGGTTTGGATCCTGGACTTTTTGATCTCCTCCCTGTTTCTTCTCTTCGGGAGGTCTTGCTTGGCTTCTCCTCACTCTTCTCTTCCTCAGACTCTTCTCGCCGTTCTGCAGGTGAATCACTAGGCTCCTTCTTCACTGGAATCGAAGGGCCAGCACTAGCCACGGGAGATCTTTTCTCCCTCTCAGCCTCTGGACTCGCGGACTTCTCTTCACCTCCTCGGGACTTTCTTCTCCTTGGTGTTGCCGACTTTGACCTCTTTTCTTGACTTGGTTCCCGGTTGGTGGTCTTTTCACTCCTCTTCCGACGACTTCTCTTTCGACGACTCCTGCTTCTTTCCTTCCCTTTCCTCGATTCTCTTTTTTCGTTCTTGGCGGTTGAGCTGTCCTTTTCAGGTCGAGGTTCACCCCGACGAAGAACAGCTGGATCACGGTGCCCAGAGGAGAGACCGGCGTCTGCCAACGCAGGTCCCTGATGGCGGGTGGCACAGTGGTCCTGGAGTTCGCTGGTAACGTGCCTTAGGAGTTTCGTGCCCAGCAACACGAACTCCCGCTCCTCGTGGTTGGCTCGGATGAGGGTGACCACTCGCCAGAAACTCAAACACAGCCCGCACTGGCAAGTGACCAGGCTGTCGGGAGCCTGGTCTCCCATCTCAATTGAGCCCAAGCTATATGATAAAAAGGGGTTCCTATCCCATTCGTCTTTAAACACGATGCCGTATGTACATATACGTATCTATTGTAGTGGTTGATGGTGGTTACTGGTGGTTAATAGTGGTCGTGGCAATGATATATCCATCTGTAGCCATGGGGATGCTCCTAAACAACTCCCAGTTGTGGTCATTGAAGCTGCCAGCCTGGGCGGTAGCATGGACACCCCCATACGCACAACATGGGAAACATGTGACATACATATGTATTAAGTATATGAATATATATATATATCTATATATATATATTTATATATATATATATATTGTATATTTGTATGTAAATATAAATATATATATATATATATATACAATATAGTGTACGAGGAACTAATTCATACTAACTTAAGTCACGATGGGTGACACATTGTTTTTTGAGATAATTTACCTCCGCACCTGATCTTTCGAACAAGCCTTCATCATGCATGAGATTCACCCACTTGTTTTTGGGCGTGGTTGGTGTTGACCTATACTCAATGCCATGTCCAGCATTGTTGCTGCCACCTGTTGGTAGTCAAAAGATCACTCTGATTGCTGGTGGTGATACATCCCCATGCTCATTGTGTATACTTCACAATGATTTGTTGCCACACCCACATCATTGTTGCTTCCACACTCATCATTGCTGCCTGTATCCCCTATTCTTTGTTTTTATCTATAATATCTACATTTTGTACACATATATAAATACCTATGCCGTCATTGCACATGTGATATCACCTTAGGTCTCACTAGGGTATACCCATACTGTGAAAATTCACCAACATTGCAGGGCAGATTGCACAATATATCATCAATGGCTACAGTATGTTTGTTGGTTATACCAAGTTACCCCCGTGTACAGCAACAATTATGTTGGTTATACCAAGTATTTATGTTGGTTATACCAGGTATTTCTGTTGGTTACATCCACCAGTCACCTTACCATCCTACAGCTACCCCTATGCATCACCCTTCCCACCAGCCGCAACGTCCTCCCACCACCGCTGCCAGGACTCCGTGCAGCGATGCTGCGCCACGTCCAGCAGCTCCTCTCGGCGCTCCGCGCAGAGCTGAGCGCTGTCAGAAGTGTTGCGCAGGATCTCCTGGGGCGGAGAAACCTCGACAGAAAGGAATCATTGGAGTAACACACAATGATCCATAAATAGCAATAATCCATAAATTATTTACCTAGTTTGTAACAAATAAACAATAATAATAAATGGATTTTTTTTTAAAAAAAATAAATAGTAACTGATTAATTTAATAAATTAATGTAATCATTGGAGTAACAAACATTGTTGGAGCAAATATGTAAAACATAATCCAATAAATAATAACAGAACAATTACCTAGTTGCAAACTTGATGAATAACAATAATCCACGATACAATGACAATGAATAACAATAGATATATCATATCATTTCTCAACTAATATAGTATGATCGTAATACTAAAAAACAACAGCAACAATGGACAATGATCCATACTACTGGTATGATAAATGATCCATAATGATAATCCAACGTTAATACTAGTAATCACTACTAATGGATCGTCAATAATAGTAATCACTCTCTTCTATGGTATGATCCATAATAATAGTTACAACCATGAAAGATAAGGAATTCTCATAACATTCTTCCACCGTAGTCTGAATAATTGAGTATAGGTGTTACAACAATATAATTAATAACAATGGACTATAGATATTATAGTCCCAAAAAAATACGAGCTCTCTATCATTCTAGAATACAAACAGATATCTTGTTTTAATAAATAAATCAATTGTCATAATGATCTAGTCATATCTGTTTCTCTAGTAAGGATCTTAAACTTGACAATTCATCAAAATGAATCATTGACTAGAAATGTCTTTATTGAATATTGGTATCTATTTTGATCTGTTGGTTGACTGTTTTTTAAGTCAATTGCACATCTACAATCAGCTTTTATCTACTTCAGAACTGCTACAAATCAAAAATACAAAACAAAACAATTGATATCAATTGAAAACACATCTTTTGAACAATATTTAATCCTTCAAAACAAATCCATTGAACAAATTCCTGAAATCTCCTCGAAGTCGATCTTCTTCGGCGTCACGGGAAACAATTTCAGGAAGCGAACCTGCTGCCTGAGCGGATGCTGGATACTGCTGTCGAACATTCGGAAGTGCATGCCGAGTCAACCATAGCAATATGAATGGTTGGTGGTTATTAGTGGCTAATCACGGTTCATTGATGGTTGATATCGTTTATGAATGGTTGATATTGGTCAATAATGGCGATCAACGGTTGGTGGTTTCAATCCCTATGAAAGAATATTTCCTTGTCAACCAACCATTTGTAAATGTTTACTAGGGAAAATGAAAAATGTCAATCAAACCACCAGGCAGCATCTCATTAAACTCCTATATAACCCCTATGATTGCTTATTAACCACCATTAACCAGGTACTATTACTTGATCGTTGTCTGATTGATTGCAAGGTTGGAAACCGTTGTCCTAACCATCTTGGGTGGGAGAAGGGGCCGACTCCTGAGATGAAGCGGCCATCCATGGAACTCATGAGCGATGGCAGATCCACAGGTTCGGAATTTCAATCACTCTCCAAATGGCTCAAAATGGGGGACCCCCAAAAATGGTTGGTTTATTACTATAAATGACTAGTATTAGATGATTTAGGGGTACCCCTATTTTGAGAAACACCCAAATACAGCCCAGGCATTGGAAGTGCACAGGCTCTCATAGAGATGCATATATGATCATACATACAACTCAATCATACAGGTGTTTCTCAAAATAGGGGCAGGGTACGTTCATCCCATAAATTGACCATTTGCAGTAACAAGCCAACCATAACTTTGGGGGTACCCCTATGGTTTGGAAAACCACCATATAGTAGTTGTTGAATGATTTTTGTTGGTGATTGTCCCTTTTGTTGACCATTGCTAACCATATGTGCAATGATATGCACATGTATTGGTGATCCACGGAGTTGGACCCCGTCAGACTAAACGGCATTTCAATGACGATCCTCGGCAGTCATTATATCAGCAGAACGTGTTCCCAGCAAAGATCACCCTGCTGGCGATCTGAGGGGCTGTGCAGGGCTGATTCATGAAACCAAACCTTGCTGCATGAACCCTAGAAATAACAAGGGTACATCCAAGAAAGGTGATAGTCTTTCATTTCCCTCCTGAAAGTGAACATTCTGGCGTGGGGAGAATCACCATTGATACTTCCGTTGAAAACCATCAACTTCTATAGCTTGAGGTCAGTCGTTCAATTGCAATGATATCAAGTGTAGGTGCCGCATTCCAATACTGCTGAAATGGTTTTGTATATCTATCATCCAACATCTGAAATACTCGTGTAGTACCACGCAATGCTCAAGGTTTTCTGGTTGGTGGTTTCAACTACCCATATGAAAAATTACTCATTGATCAACCATGCCAAATACTGGGGAAAATCAACAATGAAACCACCAGCAATAGCAGTCGTTCAAACCCTTATCGTTGGAGTCATTCTCCTTAAAAATTAATCACTATAATCGCCCACAACAAAGTGATCACAACCGGGTCACCATAATCATAATTGGGTGTTTCTCAAAATACGGGACCCCAAATTGGTGGGTTTATTGCCATAAATGGTTAATCAAAGGATGATTTAGGGGTCCCCTATTTTGAGAGACCATCAATTCATTAACCATCATTCACCATTTGTCAACCATTATCAATCCGGTAGTAAACCACCAACCAGCAACAACAGTATGTAGTTGTAGAGCCATTGTTGGCGTTATTATGCCTATTCCTAACCTCTAGAATCAATGGTTATAACCCCCATATAACCACCAACAATCAGTTAATCATTAGTTAGCCATGATCAGTAGCTAACCATGACTAATCAATTACCACTACTTAATTGGCTGATTAGTTGTTCACCAGGACCATTATCATTAACCATTGTCATTAATTAACCATTATCATCAGCCAACCATTATTCATCTGGTAGTTCACCACCAAAATGCGTTAACCATCAATTTTCATTAACCATGAAATAAGATAAATAAGCATGAATCAATAGTTACACCGTGATACAACCCTATAAAACCACAAACCATTAGTCAGTTAATCTATCTGTTAACCATTGTCATTAACCATTCTCACTAGTTAACCATCATTCATCTGCTAGTTCACCATTATCAATCATTAATTCATGATAAGAATCAATTGATAGTTACAACATGCTACAACCCCTATATGGCAGTGGGTCAAAACCCCGTACCCCTGGTTCCCTCCTATTAACCATTGTTTTCCCTATTATTGTTGGTGGAAATCCCCCATTAGTTGGTTGGTTAATATTGATCCAACCCCTATAAATGAGCTGCCAAGAATCACAACCGTTGGTACATCACCGAGCAGCTCACTCCACGGCACCGCCAGGAGCGTTGCCACCTGAAACTTCGCCACCGTCGCCACCCATGGCCCCGTGCTCCAGTCATGGGGGTATCTGAAGTCATAGGGGTAGGCCCAGTTATCATCCAATATAGTAACTAACTATATTCATGGTAGTTGGTAAACAAACAATATGTTTGGCAATTGGTAACAAAAAACTCATCCAGTGGATCGTAATAAAGCAACCATTTTTTGGGTACCCCCATGGCTTGAGAAGCCACCAAATACCTCGTGAGAAGTGAACAAATTGAGGCCCCAAGTCTCACAAGGCTTTTGGACCGCTAGGGAAAGCAGGTCTGTCCATCCATTCGACACCTTCAAACCATCCTCATTTTTGGTGGACGCAACAAAGTTCTTTACAGCACCCCTTTGCGAATGATTATCCATTATTTACCCATATATAGGTTTATAACTATCCCTTATTATGAATCAATAGAAACTAATTAACCATTCTTAACCACCATTATAGTAGTTGTTGAACCATTATTGTTGGTGCTTGTCTCTTACTGCTAACCATTATATTCCCCTATTAACCCTTATTAACTATGTATGCAATTATATGTACATTTACTAGTGATCATTAACCATCATTAACCATCATAATCCCCTATCATTGACCTTCATTCATCATTAATATTCATTAATCAACCATATGTGCCATCATCCCCTATTGACTAGTTAATCATCCCCTATTCATCCCCTAGTTGTATCCGCAACCACCGCAACGAGCGCTGCCACCTGCGCCGTCTTCCGCGCCGCTTCCAGGGCCGTCTGCCGCGCTTCGTTCC
>VSDK01020852.1:179352-189352 GCA_009767595.1 Symbiodinium kawagutii
GGTTCAGTATCCACCCTTGATGGCTGGCTGTGAGTCAAAACCATGGGACATAAATCACTACTATAGTGGTTCAATTGATTTGATGGTCATGTGCTTTATGATGGTTTTTGATCAACCATCATAGTGGTGATTGGTAAAAAAACACTATTCAACCATCATTTGACCATGGTTCACCCACTATTCCACCATCACCAGCCACTACTAGAGTGGTTCAACCACGATTCAACCACCATTGAACCATCAATTGACCATCATCAGCCACCACCAATGGTCACCAACGGCATGGCGCCCACGTGACATTGGTTTCCTTCAACGACAAGCCCGTGGATCTCGAGGAGGTGCGACTCACCGAAGGATTGGATGGGATGGTTTTGCCTCACAACACACGACATGGGGAGAGGACCTGAGGGCAATGCTTTACATATGGTGGTTCCCATGGTGATCAGTGGGGAGCTGGATGAGTCACTTGGTGGTTTCTCAAGCCATAGGGAACCCCCAAAGTTATGGTTGGTTTAGTGCTACTAATGGTTAATAAAGGATGATTTGGGGGTCCCCCTATTTTGAGAAACACCCATAGACCTAGGTATGTTCATTTAAGTGTATGCAATGGCCCCGGCCGTAGTCAGCTGGATTTCATATGTACACAGGCATGTTATAGACAGTATGTATATACATAATATACACGTATCTGCGTAAACACAAAGCACATATAGATACAGAAAATGACTCCTTGTATGGAAATGCAAAGGAAACAATGATGACAATCAATGTGCACTGAATAGCCATGATGTATTCATGCGTGTGAAAAAGTGCGCAATCATGCAGAAACATTTGAGAATTGGAGTGTGGAAGTGTGGTGCAGCGGATCACTTTATACACGTGCATTACATGCATGAACAATCTTACATGCGGGGAACCTGGATTGCAACCACACGGTCTGCTACGTGCAGAGGCCGCATACAATCACAAATGTAACGTGGGATGGTCAAACACCCTATAGAACAATCAAAAACATTAATGAAGTGCCGTACAAATCTGTGGGCCCCAAAGATCAATGATAACTGAAAATGATAGATCCATAAACCACCATGAGTTTAGCCATAAAGTGGTGATTCACCATCATACGGTTGTGAGTCAAAAACCTCTGCCCCAGGTTCCCCCATGATTAAGCAGACTGTTTTCCATATAGTTGTGCTGCTGTTCATCCCTTATTATTGGTTGGTGAAAGTCAATATTGACCCGTAGCCATATACCATGATTAAGCACTATTAACCACTATTAACTACTATTGGCTACTATTCACCACTATATGGATCTCCCACTAGACATCCATCTCGACGCTTTTTCGGTGCCCTGCCTTCGCTGTCTTTCTCATCGGGAAGTCCCAGTTGTCGTCGCTGGTATTTTTTCGCACACTGCGAGTGACGGCGGAGGAGGCAAATGCGTGGACAGCATGGCATATCTGATGATGAAGCCATGAGGTACCGCATAATTAAAAGCAAATCTCCGGACTGTTATGTAAGCGTTGAATCATTATCAATTGAATTCATTGGTACTATCAAATAATTCTGGAAGGTAAATCGTGATTCAAGCCATGACGAGGAATCATTGCTTTACAATTACTAACCAGTGATTTGAATCATTGTGAACCCAAACAATTACATAAATTGATTTGATCTGATAGTAACACTGATTCCATGGTCCATTACTATTTAAAATGACAATCTCATTGATTTTGAACCCTATTATCATATATATAAATTGAATCATTGTTACTAACAATTCATTGTGAAGACAAACAATTCCCTTCTCCAAACACCTTGGGCCCCCAAAAAATGGTTGCGGCTCAAAATTTGGTACGCCCAAAACCATTGGTTTACAATAGATTTCCATTAGAAGCTGCCAAAATGTTCCTAATTGCGACTAAAATTAAGTTATAGATTTCCATAGATGCTGTTCCTAATGGATTTCCATTCAAAACTTGCATTGTAATTTTGACCCATACCCAAAAAAATAAAGAAGCTGTTCCAAAACCTGGCCTTCTCCATGACCTGCCGTTCCTTCGCCGTATCTCTGGCCTCCTGAGCCAAAAGCTTGGATCGATCCCATCAGTGTGGCTTCGGGGGATGGATGAAACTACCATAAACTACAGCTGGTGGGCCCCTAACCAGGTATTCCTAGGGTAACTATGAGTTATTACTATGGTAACTACCAGTTATGCTATGGTACTCAACTACAAGGGTTACCCATTGCCTCGTACTAACCAGCTGTAAGTTGAGTTATAACTAGGGTAACCACCAGTTATGGTAATTAGATATAACTCTAGTTAAATGGCCTTATAGCAACCAAATATGATTAGCCGAAAAAAAGACATCAAATGTCAAGAGTGTTGAGTTGCATCCTTATCTTTGCTAGTCCCACCATGCTGAAGTGACATATCCGTTTGATCTGGCCGGGACTATCCACATTGAAACCATATTCCATGTGTGCTATTAAAAAACATAGTTGCAGTATGTTGCAGTTGATGTGTCTGTTGATTTGGTTCACGCCCCCATCACCAGTCTCCGTCCTAAAGAAAACATGTGTTTCAGGTAAATTGGCTGAATAATGTCAAATAAACAAATGTATTGGGAATGTACCTCTTTTGTTTGACTTTGCCCACATCTTTTGGGCAGGGCTCAAAAATATTGTGCTGTAGGATCTGCAAAAGGGTTTTCTTCACACGGATATTGCAATATACTGTAAGCAGCACAAACGTCCAAAAAATTAGTCGAAAATGTTTGAGCCGCACCTGTATCCTGGCTATGAAGTGATACCCCATGATGGATCATCACGATCCAACACAAAAGACCTCATCACACTTGGACTGCACATACTCAGGGATCAATGGTCTATGTTGATGTTCCCCTTCTGGAGACGGCCACTCACTCTCCGTGTTCCTCTATAAGATCGATTTCTCTTTGCATTGCGGTTATATCCGCTGGTTTTATTCGCTATGGTCATGCTTGATGGTCAGACGTATTGATTTGCATATTGCAAACAAGTATTCACTCGATAGTCAATATATCATTTCAGTCTGCTAAGATTGGAAACGCCAATCGGTGATATCCACCTGGGTTATGACATTATTAGTCTTACTGTTGTTCAATGCTCGTCGGAAGCTCCGTCACCTCCCATCGCACTTGCTCTGGCATGCATCCCTGAGAAAGTTGAGATAGCTCCCTTCCAAAACAATGCATTCAGTTGATGATTGTGGCATAATCGTGGTTCTTGAAACCATATGTCCGATGTAGGAGGACCTGTCGGAACCGTTACTCATGATTTCTGATAGTAGCACATTCCACCTTCAAGAATGCTTCGAAGTCTGTTTTTTCAAAAATCAGCTCCGTGGCATCGTCACGGCAGGTGACAACATTTCCTGAAATATAGCATCTAATATCATTCATTGCTTGGTGGTTCGAAGCCATCCACAAAACATTTGTTAATCAACCAACCATCCCCACTATTGGGTGGAATAGACCATATTTAAAACCACCACAGAGTCATTCAACATCATCTAAGTTCCCCCTGTCAACCAACCATTTGTGAATGATTACATTTTGAAAACCACCAACAGGGTTTGTTGTTTAACCATCTATCCCGTATTATTAACTTCTTTTAATGCTTAAGTATAACGGCTATAAACCCACGGTTATAACCGCTATAACCCCTTTAAAAACCTCTGACTCCGAAGCATAGCTCCATTTGGCAGTGGGTCAAAACCCTGTATCCCTGGTTCCCCATCATTAGCCATTGTATTCACTACTATTGTCGGTTATCATCCCCCACTATTGGTTGATTAATATTGCCCCAGCTCGCCATTTCAACTCCATGGCGCTCGATCCAGCTCCGTCCTGCTTGCGGATCTGCAAACGCTCCATCTGCTCGTTCCAACCTTCCAACTCAGCGGAGGAACAGTTGACCATCTGCTTCAGCATGGTCGCCTGTTAGGGCAGCCAGGGCAGGCAGCAGGTCCTACAGAGAGATCTGTGGCCGTCCCTGGGCAACGTTGAGAGCCATGTGAGCAGTAAAGGCATCAAGGTCTGCATGATTTTTCCTGCATGAGTAACCATTGATCAATATTTTCAAAAACCAATAAACCAGTACATATGGGCGATTCACACGGGGCACAAGAGAGAAAAGAACAAGAGCAACTGCTTGAACATGACACAGGTCTGTGTTCATGCGCGAAAACATATCACAGGTGCAATCCGTGATATGCTACACCGCTACTTTTTCATGCTCTCCAACATCCATATTGTTTGACCATATTCAAAAAATGCCAATCAATTTTTATGATGTGTGACAAATGGTTTCTATTCCATTCTATTCCTATCTGGACTCTAGAGTCTAGAGTTTCCAATTGCTATCCCCAGCCTGTCAGTTTGCCCAATGTCAATGGTCAAGCAAAGTCCCAAATATTGAGAATTGAATCAGAATGGTCTCCACGATTGCACTTCTCATTTCGCGTGCTGCTCTAAAGAACAAAACACAACTAATTAACTAATTATCTTTGTTGTATGATGTGTTGTAGCAGCGCAATGACTTTGGGTATTGATACATCCATTCTTACGCTAGTTGGGTGGAACATTGGAGGTTGGCCTGCGGATGGTTTAGGGGTACCGATAAACCTGTCTGGCTATGGGTCAATATTAAGCAACCAACTATTGGGGAACAATCACCAACAAAAATAGGGAAAACAATTGTTAATGATGGGGAGGGTACAGTCATTCACCAGCACTACGTATTTATCGCATTGTGAGGTACAGTCATGAGCCACCATGAAAGAACATTTATTGCCGTTGCTCCCAAGCCCAGTCCCTGGATTGGGTTGTTGGTGTCATGAATTTCCCAGTACGGTTCATACACAAGGGTTCATGCAATCCAACTATGTTTGCCAGCTGTTCTTTATCCGCTATTGATGGGCAACATCCATACCGAACCATAATTTCATGACTAATACTCAGCATTTATAGGCATTGTTGACCCTTAGCACACATTGGCTACCACTAGTAGACCAATCCATTGCCGATAGTGATCAATGGCAAAAAAACTTGAACACATGATGAACCATAAACAACCAGCATGAACTGATAAGCGTGGTTAACCAATTCGATGCTGAACCCTTAACTAACTACCAGAGCCAGTTCTTCAAAGAAAAAAAACGTATGAACCCTTTGGAACTCTTCAATACGTTTCAACCATGGGCAACCAAAGCAGCCACAAACCAGACCTGGCTCCCAGTCGGCTTGACCCGGCCTGCTGGGTCAGCAGCCTGACCTTGGCTTTGCACTGCTTGGTCTCGGTCAGGATCCGGCTCTCCTGCAAGTCCGCTGCCTGTTTCAAATGGCTATGGGTCAAGGCTTTAAGCAACCAATAGTGGGGGATAATGACCAAGAGTAATAGGGAAATCAAATCGGTTGTGTTTGTTTTGTCAAATGAGTTGTTTTTTTGTGAAATGAGTCAAACGAGTTGCTTTTTGTTAAATGACTTGTTTGTTTTGTCAAATTAGCTAGTGGTACGTTTTTTGTACTTCAAAATTCTGCTCAAATGTGCGACTTTACTGGAGAACGGAAGAGAATGGACTGGATAAATCCGGGAAGGTCTCATTGCTCATCACGGTTTTGGCTCACAACAACCTTACCATGTTTGGGGGCATCATGGGCCATGACTGACATGTGAACACTCATGACTAAAACTGTTTCTTGATAAACAAACACAATTCAACATGTGTTCTCTCTACAAAAGAAATTATCATGCTGGGTGAATCATCGGAACACAACTCAGCCAGATTCTGACCCACCTGTTGTTGTCAACATGAATGGGGCAAAACCCTATTGAGTGACTCCTGTCGTGGTGATCGAGGCATGAAGAAATTACAACGAACATAGCTTTGATGATGATGATGAGGAGGATGAGGAGGAGGATGAGGAGGATGATGAGGATGAGGATGAGGATGAGGATGAGGATGAGGATGATGATGATGATGATGATGATGATGATGATGATGATGATGATGATGATGATGATGATGATGAGGAGGAGGATGATGATGATGATGATGATGATGATGATGATGATGATGATGATGATGATGATGATGATGATGATGATGATGACGATGACGATGATGATGCTGCTGAGGATGTCTTGCAATGAACAACTACCCAGCTTTGTATCAGCTCTAGGCTAAGCTCCTCTTCCGCGACTTTATCCAGCTCCTGCTTCAAAAGCTGTTCCTGGAAACAAGATGTGCCCGTCAATGACCCGTGAAGTCTAGCCAGTCGCATGGATCTTTGCCCGCAATGTTGTTTGGTTAATAATGGTTCATTGATAATAATGGTTGGCAACTCGTGCGACGTTTTGTTTGCGTCTGGGGCAGCCAGCTGCAGAAAAAGTGTTTTTGGTTACCTGTCTGGCTACCGTGGCTGTTCTTTGCGAAACATATAACGGTTGATGCTTTGGGAGATCCATCATTGGCAAAATGGAAAGATGAAACATTCCCTGAAGGGAATGTGCATCCCACACTACTGAGGAATGCAAAATTTGGAATTACAACGACAGTACGGAGAGTGTCCAGCGGCATGGATATGGATATGGCTGTGGGTCTATACTAATACATCCCTCGTGAACATCACATCAATGACCAAACCATAGTGTTTGTTGGAATGTCCATCCATCATTTTGTTGGGGATGTCCTTGTAACCCATTGCACTATAGTCGGCAGGTTCTCTATCCTTAATTACTTTCTATCAACCGTTGGTGATGGTTTGTTGTGACCAACCCACAGCCATGGGCCAAAGGGCCAAAGGGCCAAACCCTGCAGAGTTGTCAAACCGTGCTGGTCCAAGTCCAAAGTGTTTTCCCAGGCAACCACCACACATCTGATTTCAATGCAAGGTCCAGCACCTTTGATGTTGAAATTCACCACCAGCTGTGCCAAGGGGCAAGATCATGACTTCGCACATTTTACACAGCTGAAATTGCGCAATCTTTAGCATCTTTGAGCATGAAAGCTACTCATCCAACCATTGCTCAAATATTTTGCTACAAGGGGCCAGCCATGGCCCGCCCATATTTGCTTGCTGCCATCACCATCAATCTACACTGAACCAGCACCGCTGGCCTTCTCATGTTCCTCCATCAAATAGCATTTCCTCAGTGTCCAGAGCAAGAAGGGATCCACTTACCTACTATGATTCCCTCTCAAGCCTGGTTTTGTCAGCATCTTTGCTTCTGGTGGCAAATGAGAAATCACGATGGCAAGAGGGATAGCGCAGAAACCTGTCGGTGATTCTTGCGTAGAGCGCCTGTCCCACTCCTCTGTGCACTGGTGAGGAAAATTCCCATCTTGGAAGATGGCTATTATGTTTCAAAGACAAACTCAAGTTGCGTAACTCTTTCAGGTAACTCAGAAAGCTTTGATCTCCAGCACTGCTCCATGTTGACACGACACACCGTACCCAGCGACGGTCCCACCTGACGCCCATCCGTCCAACGCGGCACGAGCCACGCATCACGAAACGATGCGTAAGCCGGGCTGCAAGGTGTGGATCTGCGTGCGAAAGTTGTTCACCTTGCTGCGGTTGGTGTTCACCTCACTGGACTCCTGAGCGCGGGTTCTCATCGCATGAACGACGCGGGGGTTCCCGGGTTCCCCCGTAGGGTGCTAGGGACAGGTACGGCCACTGACTTCAGAAATGAGTCACGCATGTCATTTTGTTTAATTCAGAGGTAAGTCGTAAGTGATGTTCCTCTGGTTCCAGGTCATACTAAAGCTTATATTTTGACGAAAGAAGAAATGCTAAAGCAGTAAAACACATCGAAACCATGTGGAATCAATAATTGGGCTGTTGGCCAGTCCTCGTCACAATTTTCTTCACATTCATGCTGTTTCAGACATGAAATCCAGCCACCCACATGCGCTTGCTGATATCCCAGTCTTGATCAATTGGGCTAAATCATCAAAAAACGAACACATACACAATCATACGTATATATTTCATTGTATTTCAACATATGTCAAGAACATATAACAAATGTAAATCGCAAATGAGGTCGTGTACACCCAGAATTTCCAACCATGGTCTCTCATGGTCCCCCTCTCCCTGTCCTGCAACTTGTCCTTCAGCTTCTGGTTCAACTCCCGGGCCTACCCGGTGTAGAACAGGGCAGCGAGGCGCAGGTGTTGGGGCCGGGAACAGGGTGAGTTCTGTGTGAATGGATGATGGGATGGTTGCAATTTATCCCCTACGATCCACAATTCTCAACTGGCTGGTGGTTGAACCACCCCTATGAAAAATATGTGTCAACCAACCAATTGTTAATAACCACTGGGGAAAATAAAAAATGTTTGAAATCTCCAACCAGTCAATCAGTAAGAATACTCCCGATGAACCAGTGGATCATCTCGTCACACACATCCGGGTGGTTCCTGTTTGTCATAGGAGTACCCTACTTCAAGCTCTGGCCACAAATGGGGTTACGAATGGTGGCGACTTCGCATAGCATCATCTACTGACTAACCGCCGTTGGTTGATGAGTGTTGGTTTTAACCAATGGTGTTTGATCAATGCAGAATCTGAGATGGATCAAAACTCAACATTAATGGATCAGCTGTAGTTGGTCATAGTTTGAACATGACCAATACCCATTGTATAATTGTTGTTGATCATAATTCGAGCTGCAACAATCATCACTCACCATGTTGCTTTAGCATTGATATTGCATGTACTAACCGTAGTGCCTAAAGTCGCCCTACCAACTAATCATTACCATAAGTGGCATCAATCAACCCCACCGATTTCCATTTAAAAGGATAACCAATCCTTTCTATATGATACTTAATATGGTGGTTTCTCAAGTCACAGGAGTACCCCCAAATCATCCAGTTTATTCAGCCCGCACTGACCCTACAAACCGCTATGAACCTTTCCTATCTATTCATAACCACCATGAGACCATCCTTCAACCGCCAGCAAACCATGGTTCAACCATCATTAAAACCATCATTAAACCATCATCATGAATCACTAAACTACCACTGGACCACCACGAATACCGCCACCACCAGATCCACCGTGATTCAACCAAAAAACCCACCATCATCAACCCCCACTAAGCCACCATCAATCCAGGCATACCCGCCATTAAACCAATCAGTCACCTCCCTTAAGCCACCATCATCAACCCCCATCCACCATCATTCACCCCCACTAAGCCACCATCAATCCAGGCTTCACCACCGGTCACCGTTCACCGCCTGATGCAGCTGTTCTTGCAGCTTCGCCTGCGAGGCGAAGATCCAGCGGAGCGGAGCTGCGGAGCGGAGCTGCGGATCCACATGGCTCTGGTGGCTCTGGTTAGTATAAACACCATTGGTCAACCATTAACCATGGTTAACCATGGTTACATCATTAATAGGTACCGTAGGTTCAACCATTAACCATGGTACCTATTCATCAACCATGGTTTCTATGGCTCATTTCACACATGGACATATAAACAGCCAATAAATGGGAGATGAATCATTGATCAACCATATAAACAGCCAATAAACAACCATATAGTAGTATAAAACATACATGGTTGGATGGTAAATCATTAATCAACCATATAACCAACCATATCAACATATACACAATTGGTTTATATAGTTTGATATGCTTGGTATAAAGATATGGTTGGTATAAACACCATGGTTTCTATGGCTCTGCAGGTTGGTTAATATGGTTTTACAGTCATAGACTTTAGATAGGTTGATATGATTATGGTTGTTTAATTCCCCATACAACATGGTTGAGAGGAGATAATCATGCACTTAGAACCATATAACCATAGGGGAGATAAATCATTAATCAACCATATAAACAACCAATAAACAAACACAATTGGTTTATATGGCGATTCATGGTGGGGATTACAGTGCTTGATAATTACTAGGATTCCGAGGAAATAATTA
>VSDK01020852.1:194352-225305 GCA_009767595.1 Symbiodinium kawagutii
TAGATAACGTGTTTGATCAATGTTACTTACTATCATTACCATCTGTTTCTGGGGTATCAATCTTAGGCGGCCCCTTACCATCCCCATGATAACAGTGATACTGGACGCCGTCAACAAAAAAGGTTTGAGCATTATAAGTGTAGTCCATAGGTATTGTCCCGTTTTCTTATAGCTTATTTGTGCAAGTGCCAATATCAATCAAAATAGCCCCCAACAAACGACCTGAATGACGGTAATACATAATAACAGTACACATTGACAATACATAACAACAATGCAAGTAACATCACTATTCTCCACACAAGGTAGTACGACCCTTGTAAGGAGCCATCCTGTCGTAGCCGGTGGTACTCAGCGTCAGGTTCCTGCTCATCGAATTCCCTCTCTTCTGGAGACATTTCAGCCTGGCTGTGCGTGCGAGTGATTCGATGGCTTGGCACTGCCAAGCAGAACGAGTATCCACAGATGTGGCTCAAACTCTTAATCTAAGACTTCAAGCGTTTTGAATTTAGAACTGCACATGTATATCGACATATACGCATTGCATAACATCACCAAGTGACAATGGATGTAACAACGCTGCATTATATCTTGCAGTGTCTTCTCCCCCAATGTCTGTGGGTAGTGAAGTTGGATTAAAAATGTTCATAGGGAGCCCATCAACCAATATGGCTGTGGGTCAAAACCTTGTATCCCTGGTGCCATCATCAACCACAATGATTGTTTGAGCTATTATTCCCCATAACATTGGTGGATACATAGCCATATTGTTAATGATTTAAGAACTTGTATTGCACAAATGCGGACTGTTCATGCTAGGCACTGTTGCCAATTGATAACTTGAAATCACAGCCTGGCCATAGCCTATAGTCACAACGTATACTGTGAGCCGTGACAATTACAATCGACCCATTGTTCACTGGTACTACATGCGTGTAACCATCACCATTCCCATCAGCATTCATGGACCCGCTGACTAATCTACCAGCCAACTGACTGGGGTAGATCTGATAGCAATGTTGACCAGGGGGCTGACCATTTTCAACTAAGTGTGGTCAAGTCATCCTTTTAGCCAAGGATATCCATGGTCAAGCACCATTGCCATCCTTTTCGCCATGACTCAATGTTACTAACCATCACCCTTATCATCATGAACCATAGAAAGCCAACGTTCATCAACTGTTTCTGGTTGGTGGTTTCAACCCCTGAAAAACATTAGTCAACCAACAATGTGTGAATGATTCCTAGGGAAAATAGGTCTAAACCCATCAACCAGGTTCATAACAAACTATCAACTTCCAACCGACTGATGACACCCGTGCACTGCCTCGACTTGATCCCACTCATCCATTTCCTGCGATCAGCGGCTGTGGTTGGGAATGGGAACCGACTGATTCAGCTCTAGGTCTGCTGAAAGGGTTGAAGGAAAGACTCAAATAATACGAATTAACATCATATGCATATATTTATGTATGTATGTATGTATGTATGTATGTATGTATGTATGTATGTATGTATGTATGTATGTATGTAGGTAGGTAGGTAGGTAGGTAGGTAGGTAGGTAGGTAGGTAGGTAATGTGAGGTAATGTGAGGTAATGTGAGGTAATGTGAGGTAATGTAGCGTAACGTAACGTACTGTAATGTAATGCATGTATGTATGCATGCATGTATCTATGTCTGCATCTATGTCTGTATCTATGTCTGTCTGTATGTATGTATGTATGTATGTATGCATGCATGCATGCATGTATGTATGTATGTAAGTATGTATGTATGTATGTCTGTCTGTCTGTCTGTCTGTCTGTATGTCTGTCTGTCTGTCTGTCTGTCTGTCTGTCTGTCTGTATGCATGTGTGCATGTGTGCATGCATGCATGTATGCATGTATGAATGTAAGCATGTATGTATGTATGTATGTATGTATGTATGTATGTACGTACGTACGTACGTATGTACGTATGTACGTACGTATAATATATATATATATGTTAAATGTAGATAGTCAACAGTATTTGCACGTATACACTTGATATATCCAACTCTATGATTCCATATTCAGGCATGTGTGAATGGATGGAGTCATAGATCTGAAAATCTAAACTCCATGATGGACTAATGCAAACGGAAATCCAAAGGCCCGTTACGGGCTCCGCAGTTGGGGTTTTGACAACTGGCTCATCTTCGCGACACTGAGTGACTCCACCAGTAGCTGTACATCCAAAGAAAATCCGGAAGTTTGACTCATGTTCTGGTACACTAACTTGGAAGCGGAAAATCTTCATTTTCTGATAGGCAAACCACTAAAAGTGGTGGATGTCCCACTTCCCAGGTTTGTGTACCAAATGGTAATCTGTGCATCACAATGCTTGTTCGCATACATAAAACATATACGGTAACCTCGAACCACGCATGTCACATGTATGTGAATGTATTATGTATATATAACATGATAAAAATGCCTACCTATGGGTCAACACGCATCAACACCCTATGCATCCCTGTACCCTGATGAACATCCCATAAATCACTAACCTAATCTTTGTTGGGACGATCACTTACCCTGTTTGGATGGTTGGTTGTGATATGCCACTGTTATGACACTAACCATGTGTCTGATACCTTGTCTATTCGTTCTGTAGGCGAAAGGGTTATAGCATGTTCTAGCATCCAACCTTTATTTTTCTGCTGTGCATTGTTCTATTGCTATTCTACCCGCCATGTAGGTTGTAGGAAGTTATGGCACCTGATAAACCAACCCATGTAGTGGTTTCTCAAGTCATCGGGGTACCCTAAATCATCCCTCAGTAACCACTTATAGCAGTAAATCAATCATTATAGCTAGTATGTCCCCTATGATTACTTATCATCCCCTTGTCAATAATCACTTTTTACCATTGAAAGACCATTTTTGGGCACCCCCGTGGCACCCATGGCCATATGGTCGCTGATGCTCCACAGGGTACCGTTCGAATGGTCTCCGGTGCCCGGGTCGCCTGCATGGTGATGTCTGTGTTCACCTCTGCACCTGGCGAAGATCGAAATGCAGCTGATGGAACTGCGAGCTCGCGCCGAACGAACAGCACCAGCTCGTGATCAAAAAAAATGACCGACTCAGCATATCTATATCTATAGCTATATATATATATACACTCTATATACCCATTTACAACCAACAAATATAGTGGTGAATGATGGTTAATCTAGCGGTGCATGATGGTTTATAACCAACAAATATAGTGATATAGCGGTCAATGATGGTTAATGATTGGTGAATACTATCAATGACCATCAAATATAGTGGTTAATGATGGATGATGATGGTTAATGATAGCATTGACAATGGTTAATGATGGCTGAGGTTAACCTTTTGGGGGGGATTATACGAGTTACAGGAGATAATGACCAAGGTAGCCAGAAGTTACTAATAACCAATTTCACTAGTTTAGTTGGTTAGAGATAAGTTGTCAATACCAATCATTATCAATTAATGAATAAGCACCTAGTTATGATTGAATGGTTGGCTCATTATAAAACATCAATAACCAACTAGCTGGTTAATACTTGATAGTTGATTTGGGATTGGTTATCAACGGCCTATGGACTGTGAGCATCAATACTAATCAACTCTAGTGGCAATGATCACTACACTAATAATAGTTGGTGAATATTGATGCTAGTCCATAATCGCAGCAACTAGCCTAATAATTCATATTATATTATTATATGTTTGATGGCTATAGCAATCAATACAAATTGAGCAAGGCCATGGTTGGATCATCTATATAAACGAGATGCAGAATAGATGGAAGGCCTGGGTACGTTGAGTACTTACTGGTGTATCAATCTCCATATTGACACGGTTGCATAAAAAACTATCACGCTCCTGACAAGACGGGGGGTACGGTAGTGAGTCAGAAACACAGCGGCGGGCGTCACCTGTGGCCCTTGGAAGCAACTGCCAAAACTCGAAATGAAATGGTGGAAAATGAACCAGTGCACCTCGGAAAACAAAAGTTTAGCCTAAAAGAATACTTGATCGTCACCAGTGCTTTCGTCTAACAAATTTCTAGCCCATATCAATCCGAAAAAAAAAAAAAAAACTTCCATCAGCCCTGAAAACATCATCAGACCTGTACAAAAGGTGCCAGTGAACAAAGTCTGGAGTTTTCGCAACCATCTGCAAAAGGATCGCTTCTGATAGGGAAGCCACCGAATTTCGGAACGTAGAAGTCATACTTATTTGTGGACGGCCCTGGTTTCATGGTTATTGTTGATGTATCCCCCGATTACGCATGACTTGGTCGATATACCTATGACCTTGTTAGTTGTCGATTTTGATGTAGCTACATTTGCAAGCAACATCCGCAGCATATCAATCTGATCAACTTAATCATCTGTTCACGTCCACCGCTGGACATTGCTTGTAGTTTCTGGTGCCTTGGAATGTGATTGACGGTATGACCAGAGACTCCTACAAACAACAAACGCAGTGAAACAAATGATATGTGCAAAAAAAACTTGATGGAGGGTTTCACAAATCAAACAATAGTTTCACAACAACAACAACAACAACAACAACAACAACAACAACAACAACAACAACAACAACAACAACAAAACGCTGGTGAGAACAACACCAGCAAACCACGTTGGTTTAAGCCATCGTACATCCGATTTGAAAAAATGACTGCTTGGGAATGATCAGTACCAAGGTTCACCACCATGTGTCAATATTATTGGTTGATGATTGTTGACCATAGTGAGTAATGGCCAGTGCGTGTGAACAACGGCCGACAATAACTGGATAAAAAACCATTGTCAATGAATGGCAAATCGATATCCACATACCCGTAGTTTCACCCTCAATAGCTTGTACTCTACCTTTTAATATAGGGGTCAATTGAGAGCTGAATTTTCCGTTGACCAATGAGAATGGTTGGTAGTGTCAAGCAGGTGGCCCAACCGCGCTAAGCCATTACCATGGGTCGGCCATCACCATGAAGCATCACTACCCACCACTTTGCAGAACCGATTCTCCTCCAAGATTTAATCTCCAAGATCCCAGGATGGCCGAGCAAACATAGAACGAAACAACAACCGCCGCATCCTGTTCGGATGATGAACATGGAACAATTACTTTAATAGTAATAATAACCAACTGTAGGGGCTAACAACCCAAGGGTCCATCTTCGTTTCGCCAAGGTGCATCGCACATTCTCTGGACGTCGTCCCAATGTCGATCTGCTCGCCAGTTGAATCCAGCGTTCCAGATCATCAGCCAGGGACAAGGCCTTGCTGGTGCCGGTCATCCAACCCCAGGCCCTGGCAGGAGGATAGGTGCTCTGGTTGGTGGTTTCAACCCCAAAAATGATGGTGTGTTACTATAAATGGTAAATAAAGATTGATTTAGGAGTACCCCCAGCAACTAAGAAACCACTGGTTGGTGGTTTGAAACCAATCATGAAAAATATGAGCCAACCAACCATTTGTGAATGATCACTGGGGGAAAATAGGAAATCTTACCAACCAGTTCTATACCATCGATTGAGAATAAGCCAATTCCGATCATGCCACAACTTTCGACATCCGTCTTGGTGGTGGCTTTGCTTTCAAATATTGCTGGTGGATCTTATCCCTGTTGCTTGTATTTTTAGAGTTCCCCCATTTCATGGCTATAGCGTGCTATCGCCCTTATAAACGTTGAAGCCAAATGCGGGTTTTCGCGTACGGTGTTAACATCCCACAAAAAAGCCATCAAATGTTTGATTGTGGTGGCTGAAAACACATGTGGTGGCGGGTCAATACCAAGTCTTCCAAAATCCGATAATCACCAGCAGCAGCGGAAGGACAAAGAGTTGCTGGACTCAGTCAGGATTTCAATACTGAGTTCCAACAGTGAGCGATAGGTACACATTCAACCAAGAATACAACATTTTGAAGGAAGTACACCTTGAGCTGTAGGTGTTCTTGGATTCTACCTCGTCAATTTTTGGAAAATGCATGTAGATGCATCATTCTCTACAAACAAACACACGAATATACAGTACTACACGTTCTACACTTGTTTTGCATGCAGCGACAATCCAGTGCCTAACCAAGCTGTGAGTCCCAAATTCAGAGTGAACAAATGTGAATAGCTGTCTTCTGTGCGTGCCCCAAAATGTCCAAATTGGGGTTTCTATCGTGACTTCATCGTTAAAACCTAGTCGATCCAACATACTTAATGGTGCATGAACAATGGTTGATTACTGCTTACAGCGTTAAACAGCTGATTGAAAGGTGATTAATGAATGATAACTGTCCAAGGATATGTAATGATAATGAACGATCAACAGTCCAAAACTACTCTGCTAGCGAACCTGGAAGCCAAAAATCACGAAGGTTTTCACAGGTTTTCAGCCATCAAAAGTACTGGATTTTCCATGACTTTCCACTTCCAGAGCTCGCTGAAGGGGACCGCGTTCAGTTGGGTGATGAGTTCAGTTCATTGATGGCTGACATCGGTGCCGTTCGTTCGCTGTCAGCTGTGCGTGGTCAACGACTGTGATCTTCGGATGGTGGGTGTCCCGGGGCCAGGCCCTGGGATTCTAGGTGTTTTACCATGTTTTACCAAGTGTTAAATGGATTTGTTATAGGGCTAATGGGATTATGATTATTTTTTAATGATAATCTATGATAACAATCATGATAATCACATACCCATTGTTATAATCCAGGGTATTTTTAGGGAATCGTTTGTTATGTTCCAGGAGATTTATGCAATGATTTGAGCAGGTGTTTTTCCCATCATTATGATGGTTTATAGGAAACATAATCGGGAACATAATCATGGGACAGCATTGTTTTAATCATTTAATTACCCTAAAATTCTGTCAACCATTGAGTTTCAATGATTGTTTTACCGTAACAACCATCGTTTAACTAAGGGTTTTAATCCGCGGAAAAGGATCAAACATAGTTTGAATGGTGGTGGAATCCCACGATTATAACAATTCCATGTATTCCATGTGGCGCATTTGGGCTTGTGATTTTGTACATATGAATTAACTATGTTTTTGCATCCATGTATACATGTAAGTAAAACACATTGCTGGAAACTAATATGGGCATACATGGACTACTAAATGGTTCAAAATGGCTCTAGCAATGGCAAGATCTATGTTCGTTTCCAGAATGGTATACCATACTCGCTGACGTTGTTGGACCAATGTTTAGTAGATTTTTTCTACATGGTGGTGGTTTCTCACCATAGGGGACTGCCCAATCATCCAATATTCAAAATTTATGGTAACCTGGTTGGTGGTTTAAACCCCTATGAAAAATATTAGTCAACCCATCAAATTGTTAATGATTGCTAGGAAAAATAAACATTGTTAAAAACCACCAACCAGCAACCAGTAACAAACCATTCTTTTGGGGTACCCGAAACTGGCTTGAGAAACCATCACATGGATGGATGTTGAACTCCGACTTGCCAAGGACTATGGAGGAGTGGTGAAGGAGTCATCCAAGATTATTTCAACCCAGGCGAACTCGCTCTTTGTCCGAATCATGTGCGAGGTTGGCATGCGTCATTCAGCACCCTGTACAGCTTTACAACTTATGCCATAGGATTGATGATAAAGAAACATTCGTAATTGTTGAAATTGTATATATCATCATTAAATACTAATTGCATGATGGTCATGGCCCCCATACCTGTCACGAAAACATTCAGCACCCTGTACAACTGTACAACTTATGATGGACAGGCGGACGGGTCCATATTAATAACATCAAATAGCAATGATCTGGATGACACTTTGGGAGATCGCAGGTCCAGGTCCAGGTCCTGCTTGAAGCCTCCTTTCCGTTGAAGAGCTCGTAGCACATTGATGCCGTCCCTACCGGGCCAGGCTGCCGGAATGGCCACGCGCGAGGAGCGCTTCGGCTTGGAACTGGCGACCACGTTTCGTTGCGGCCGGCGGTTTCCTGCGCGCGCTTTGCGATTCCGTTCCTTGTAGGCCTCCCAGTGGCTCAGAAAGTAATCCTCACCATGGGCGAGCAGGCAACGATGTTCAAGCCAAACGTGGGTGTCAGGATGGGCCTCGTGCTTCAACCTTTCAATCCTGTAATAATAGAAGCCATCATCAAATTCTTTCAACAAAGGTGTCAGATAATCCAAAGATTTGGCATTGGCCCCGTGCTTCAATAATGTCTCTGCAATCTCGTAGGAGCCTCTTTCACATGCTTTCAGCAAAGGTGTGGAACCATCCAACGATTTGACATTAGGATCAGCCCCGTGCTTCAACAATATGTCTGCAAGCTTGTAGCAGCCTTCTTCACATACTTGCAGCAAAGGTGTGGAACCATCCAACGATGTGACGTTAGGATCAGCCCCGTGCTTCAACAATATGTCTGCAAGCTTGTAGCAGCCTTCTTCACATACTTGCAGCAAAGGTGTGGAACCATCCAACGATTTGACATTAGGATCAGCCCCGTGCTTCAACAATGTGTCTGCAATCTCGTACCAGCTGTCACAGTAGAAGCCTTCTTCACATACTTTCAGCAAAGGTGTGGAACCATCCAACGATTTGACATTAGGATCAGCCCCGTGCTTCAACAATGTGTCTGCAATCTCGTACCAGCTGTCACAGTAGAAGCCTTCTTCACATACTTTCAGCAAAGGTGTGGAACCATCCAACGATGTGACGTTAGGATCAGCCCCGTGCTTCAACAATGTGTGTGCAATCTGAAGTCTCGTCTCATCGCATCTGATGTTGCACCGGCAGCCCATGATCCGGTAGCAGGGGCAATAGGCACAGGCCATCAGTGGTGTGGAACCATTGATGGATACATTGTTCACCGATGCCCCAGAAGACAGCAACAAATCCACACAATTTACATGTCCCTTTCTAATGGCCCTCTCTAGAAAATTCCAACCTTCAAAGTTGAAATCCACTTCACCGTTGCAGATGGCATCTCGGTAGCGCTCATTCTCTGCTTGTCCCCAGGTTCTATGGCGGTCCCTGAAGAACTCCAGCAGTTCTCGGCTGCGTTGGAGAACCTCTTCATTGTTGGCCACGATGGCCATGACCTCCACATCTGATCCCAGGTCTTTCAGAGGAGCAGCTCCTCTCAAAATGTGGGCGCCATGCACCAGCTGCAGCTTCCACAATGGAACTCGCAGCTGATCACTCACCTGGATCAAGCCATAACAAAATGCTTTCGCAAATACCATCTGAATGCTTTAGTTTTGGTAAAATGATACCAAAATATACCAAAATCATGTTCAAACACCTGTGGATAGTTGCCTGTTCGATGATCTTTTGAGAGTCTGATAGTTATCCGTCTCTCCATAATTCTTGGAGACCCCATTTTTCACACCAAACCCACCTTCTTCCGCAGGGCCAAGATGGTGTCATCGCACCGAAGTTTCACCTGGAACTCGTTGCCCGATAGCTCCGTTACGCGCACGGGCACAAGCACTTCGCTTTCGGGTTCCGGCATCGATCTGGGAGGTGCTCTCGGTGCTGTATGGTGCTTGAGCCAAGAATTCTTTCGTGCTTTGGTGCTGCGAAGCCATGGAAAGATTGTTGACGACCTTTCAATTGTTCTCTAATGCTCTCGTTTTAGGGGTACCCAATGGCACAGTCACATTGCAAAGCAACCAAAAGAGGTACCTGAAGCTGGAGAATAGGGCAGAAAGGCGCGGAAAATCAATCAGACATAGAAATGGTGCAGTGATTATCATTGCAAGCCATTGCGAAGCACTATGAGTTTGCGTCACAAGCATTATCTACTATCAACATCTATCAACTGTCATCACATTTGATCATTGGGCATCCTGCCGTCTGATCAAATTCATACATTTTGTCAAGTTGCTCTGGCTGACGCGGTCGGCATGGTAGCAACAAGGTGGCGAGTCTGTGAGCTTCAACACGGAACCTCCTAGCGACTGGCTGTGTGGTGATCATTCCTGCAGAAATATACAAAGAAAACACATTTGACAAATGATTGTGATTTACGATTTTCTCAAATTTGACTTGTGAAAAGTGAGTGAAAAAAGAATGAGTGAATCCTGCTGTGCGGATTCACTGAACCTCTTGACCTCTGGGCAGGCCACTGGAATACAACGAGATCATCCAGATATTCTGCTGTTCATGATTGTGATTCACTCAACTTTCCTGGTCCGCGAGTAACAGCAAGGTGTTTGGTTTGGCCTCTGAGTTCGGATGAAAGCTTGCAACAAAAATGGATGAAGGTATATATGGCCATGGGTCAATATCAACCAACCAATAATAGGGGATAATGACCAACCAATAATAAGGAAAACAATGGTGAATGATAGGGGAATCAGGGGTACGGGGTTTTGACCCACAGCCATATAGTAGAAACCATGCTGAGAGATGTGTCCACCATGCGGATTTGACTGCTGAGTGCTCGAAGGATTTTCTTGAGCCGGAACCCGCGGCAACAAACTCACCCAAACAATCCGGAACTTATGGGACCTGCAACGACACCTGGTGTAATGCCATGCATTTGTAGAAGGGTGACGTGGTGGACAGGATCTTCCGGTCCGCCATGGTCCTGTGACATAAGCAAGTACAGTTGTAGATCATGGTAGGTCCAACTTAATCCGGTTGGTGGCTTCAACCCCTATGAAAAATATGCTTGTCAACCAACCATTTGTTATTACCTATTAGGGGAATAACATGCCAATCAAACCACCAGCCGGTACTGACCTCTAGAGGGAAAACAAAATAGTGGTGAACACACAAGCTATTGATGCTTGAATAGCTCAAGCGGCTGGTAGCTATCATTATACATCATACATCCATATGGCAGTGGGTCAAAACCCCGTACCCCTCATTCCCCTATCATTCACCATAGTTTTCCCTATGAAATTGTTGGTGATTATCCCCGATTAGTTGGTTTATTAATATTGTAGTTTGTATACCTAGAACTTCCTTTCGGCAAAAATAATTGCCGATTTGGAGAAAAGGCGCCTTTTGGCGTCCCCCTCTGATTTGGATCTTGTTGTCGGCACTTCTTGTTTATCATCGGCGTTTTTGTGTTACAACACCTCAGCCAAATTTTGATGGGAACCCGAGCATGATCTCTATGGCTTTGGCTGTATTTTGGCTCGATACAGCTGTTCCCATTGCTGATCTTTGCTGGAGGTTCGCCCATCCCATCCTTTGCTTGCTTGTGGCTGCTGTGAACTTGACTTCTGGTGCAGTATGCCCAATTATAAATCCAAATGGGTGGCTACATCGGACAATATGAAAAGATAAAATATAAAGATCTATGTTTTTTTTACCCCATTTATCAATAATCTTGTTTAAATAAATTGTAGATATAATATTGGATTTATCATTGGGTGTAATGCACTGTCATTTGATCACTTAGCGCTCTTGCGATTTATTGGCTCTAAAGCTTGGGTTGGAGCAACAAGGTACCAAAGCTCTTGATGCGATGACGGGCCCCTTGTCCAATGAAGGGGTACGCGCCCTTTTGGAGAAAGCAGGCTTGAACTTGTCAGGATTTCGCCAAATCGGCGTTGGTGTGTTGGTTCACCAGTTCTTGTTGCCCTTACCGTTCAAGCAAGAAATAGTAGTTTCCAGCCCTGGAGGTATCCATGACTTACCGGATCAGTTTTGGACCGAAGTGCAAGCGGTACTCTGGCCTCATTCAGAACCTACAGTTTCTCGGCCAGCTGATGAGTTAACTTCTGTGGCGAACCCTTAGGTTTTTCAACGTTTATGTGTCAAACATGCTAGGCTATTATCTCTGAAGAGCAGGCTGCGGTCATCGTGGACAACTATACGGCCAAGGGTTCTGTGTTTGAACTCGTTGTTTTTCTTCGCAAATGGAAGAGTGACTGTTTCTTGGCTAAGAACATATAGTGCAAAGGAAACCAATCCACAATTATCATCAACATCACCTATAAATCAATCATGTTTCGGATCATTGTCCATTTGGGACCATTGGTAAATTCATGATATCATGTTGCTATCAATAATGAGCTTTTTCAGCATCGTGTTTCAGGGTTGGAGCCCCACGCAGTTCAAACAAATGGCTGTAGAGCCTACCAGGGTGATCTCTAGAATTGCGAAGAGAATCCGCTATGACTCTGGTTTCTTTTCACTGCCATACGCTGGTCTTAGGTGAGAAAGAGAGCCCTCTGAAGACTGACTCATGAGCGCGATCTCCTGCGTAGTGGAGCGGGCAAACGGGACAATCAAATGCTGCAAACCCAACAGCTGTGAACAAGTCTTGTCAAAAAGTGCGGGGCTTCAATTGTTTTATCAAAGTGCTCAGTGGGTATCCCTCGCAGGTAGCTTCATGGCTACTCTTGTCTTCATTTCCCCAATTGCTGAATGGTGAGGTGCCCCTCGCAGTGGCGGTTTCCCAAGTTCTCATTGTTGAATTTCATTGGGCTGCTAGGGGCTGGTGGTGATCTACGGGTACGGCTTTCCCAAGCGTTGACGGGTGAGGTGCGCCATGCATGGGCTTTCCCAAATTCTACTTAATTGAACATCCTGAGCCGCTAGGCGCTTCCGGTGGTGATCTACGAGTACAGCTGTCATCTGGGTTGATGGGTGAGGTGCGCCATGCATTGGCCTTCTCAAATTCAAATTGTTGAGCATCCTAAGCCGCTAGGTGCTTCCGGTGGTGATCTACGAGTACAGCTGTCATCGATCTGGGTTGATGGGTGAGGTGCCCTTCTTATCCTTCTTGTTCACGGCTGCGTTTAACTGATTCCAGCACGATTCTGAATTATCCAGCACACGCCAAAACCATTAAAGAAAATTGAGATTGCTTTTTTACTTTCCCTTGTGTTCGTCAACCTTGGTGTTCCAAACTGTAGTTACCAGCTCGCCGGCAGGTTCTACTTTCATTGCCTACCGCTGTTCGGAGGCACACTGGGTTGGTGGAATATCCTTACCCCTCATTTTCCGAACTGACTTTGATCAGAATAATGACATGAGCAGTTGCTGGGCAGGCGGAACCTCCTGCCTCCATGATCTTTGCAGGTGCCAGCCCTGATCCTTTTTGCTTTGTTCGGCTCTAACCCTTTCCCCCCCCAAAGCGGAAACCGCATTGTATGTTTATTCATAGCTATTGACTTGTTGCTTTATCGGGGGGAATGGGTTAGGCAATCGCAATTGAATTCCAATCAAACTTTGATTGTCAAACGTGGTCACAGTACCAAACCCATGTTTTGCTGGCATCTAGGCTTCAAGGACTAGGCTTAGGTAGGTAGCAGCTACAGCTGAGAAGCTGCGGCCATGCCCCCGAAGAAAGAAAAGAAAGTGGAACTTTTGGGGTTGGCCCAGCTGTGGGAAGAGAACACACAGCTGCGCCGCGCCGTCTTGGACCGCGGCTCATTGCTCCATTGGGGGCCTCTTCCCAAAATGCATGGCGTGATTTCCCAAGACACTTTGTCATACAACCACATTGTCATGGACATAGCCATTGATCTTTGGTGCCCGAAGCATCCTACCCCGAAGACATTTCCAAAAGAGTTGGTCAAAGCGCAGGCTCGGTTCCAATCAAGGCTTAGGTTTTGCAAGGGTTGTCAGTGTTCAAGTTCATGTTTTCAAGTAGTTGTACTTTGGGTTCCCCTGGAGGTCCGTCTCTTCCGCAAATCCTTGAAGATTAAGACCACCCCTAGCCAATTGCATTGTGAAGCAACTGGCTTCAAGGCTCTCTTCACTCAGCTAATCCGGAGGCATGATGAAAGTGTGAAGAAAGATCCTTAGCCAAATTTGTTTTTGTTTTACCTTCTAGTGTGGGTTTGGGTGTTGTTCTTGTAGTTTTTTTGACGGGTTCGATGCGCACAAGGATCCTGTGCTTCAAGACCTTTACAAGAAGCTGTCGAAGTACTGGGAGCCCAAGAAGAGGGGTAAGCAATCAATGGAGGATGTGGAGGAGGGGCAGCAAGAGGAAGACACAAACCAGGTTCAGGACGATGTTGAGGATCAAGATGAGGGTCAGGCAAAAACAGAGGGCGACACTAAGGACAAGGACGAGGAGGTTCAGGCAAAGGGAAAGGATGATGCGAAGGAAAAGGGTGAGGTTCGGGCAGACAGTGTTGCTACTGGCAGGGATCAGGATGAGGTTAAGGCAAAAGGGGAGGATGGTCATGCAAGCTCAGCAATCAGTCCTGAAGGTGCAACTGCAGGCAGCAAGCAAAGTTCGAGTGATCCAGCAACAGGGTGGGTTTCAGGAGAAGTGACTCCAGAAACAACCAGAACAAACGCGGAGGATGAGCTGCTTGCTTGGACCTTGGGAGGGGGACTCAAGACTACATCACCTGCGCCAAGCCCCAGCCCAATTGCCCCGAAGTCTCTGTTTCAAGAACCAGGCACACCAGGAAGCCTGGATGAAGCGGCGGTTATGGAACGCTTGGAGTTTTTAGAGTACCTCTTCTCGATTTATCTCAGTGGTTCATGTTTTCTTTCAAGCTGTTGCCATGTCCACCCCCTCGCCAACCAAAGTTTGGTTTCTTCCACCGTGCTCAGGCAGCAAATGGCCCAGCGGCGTGTTGCTCTTGCGGGTTTGGACGTTCAAGCAGCATGGGACGGCGGCCCCTGCCTTACTACTTCAAAATTAATCTTATACATCTTATACTTTAGATTCTAGAGTTTGGGGAAAATCAATGTTCTTATTTGTTGTGGCCATTCTCCGAGGCAATGATGTGAACGCTGTTGACACGCTATCCTATGAAGCCACTCAAGTGGCAGAACTTATGAAGAGCCCAGGCCTGACCATGGCTCAATGTTTTTCCCAAGCCTTTCTTTTTGGTTTTGCGCTTTAGCAATCGTCCCAGGAGCCAAAGGTTGGAATGATGATCTGGGTACTCCTTACTATCCAAGACCGGCTTCACCTTTGCTTGGGGGGCAGCCTGGGGAGGAGCTAGGCAGTGCGCCTGCCAAAGCTGCAGCCGCAGCTGAGTGTGAGGCCACGTTTGAGCACCAGCCCTCAACCCCTATGCCCGTTGGCATTGCGGGCCCCGAAGCAGTCCAGGAGTCACCAGTCGACTTAGTCAGTCCAACAGCCCATGAAATCATGCAAGAGGAGGTTCCAAAGGCTGGGGTGATTTTGGGTGGGGTTAAATATAAATGTAAATTATATATTTATATATATATATATATATAGTATATGTTTGAAAATGGTTGAAAACAGTTCAGGGTTGCTAGGCGCTTGAACTTATGGACCCTTGCAGGATGAGGAGGCAACCATCAGAAGCAGCCAGCAGAGATTGAAGGAGTCAGAGGGCGATGGAAGAGCAACACGGAAAAGGAAAGGTACCCCAAAGGCCAAAGCAAAGGGAAAAGCAAAAGCAAAAGCAAAAGCAAAAGCAAAAGCACAGGCTAAGCGAAGCCCAATGAAAAGACCAGCTGCAGCAAAAGGAAGGAAGAAAGGAAAGGATGAGGAAGAGGAAGCAAAGGAGGCGGATCAGGAGGATGAGGAGATTGCTAAGAACGAAGCGGATGCTCAGGACGAGGAGGAGGAGAAGGAAAAACCAAAAGTAAGGAAAAGGAAGGCTAAGAATGAGGCGGAAGGAGAGGGCAAGGAAAAGAAACCCAGGAGCAGGAAGCAGACACGACAGGAAGACAAGGAATGCGCCAACGGCAATTTCCCCAAGTCCATCGAAACCAACCCCGACAAGGCCACGTTTGCACGCCGTCCTGAACCATCAAAGGAAAAGAGTTGGACATGGTGGGCTTCCCTGTACCAAGCGTTTGAAAAGGAGGTAAAACCGAAGGTCAGAGCCCCATCCACGCTGGAGGACGGGGCAAAAATTCCTTAAATGTTGTTGGTGCTGTTGCTGTGGTGATGTTGTTGTTGGTGATGTTGTTGTTGGTGATGTTGTTGGTGTTGTTGGTGTTGTTATTGTTGTCACTGTTGGTGTTGATGAGTTTTTTGGTGCTTCTGTTGATGACGTTATTGATTTGTTTGTTGATGTTATGATGTTGGTGTTTCTGTTGATGTTTGTTGCTGATGGTTTTGTTCATGACGTTGTTGCTGGTGATGTGGTTGGTGTTGTTGTGGATGATGTTGTCTTCGTCACTGTTGTTGCTGGTGGTGTTGTTGGCACGGTTGGTTGTTGATGGTATTTTGTAATGTTCTTTTAGATTTTAAGTGTTTATTTGCGGGTGTCTTTGCAGCTGCCCGGCTGTCATGTGTGGGCCCTGGGTTAGGATCCCTTTTGGATATTTTGTGGCGCGAAGTTCTCTAGTGCAGATCCCAAGCCGCAGCTCACGGAATGGGAGCGCATGGCCATGGCATGGGCAAAGTCGTTTCTCAAGTCTGATTCTGTTCAAGGTGTCTTAGCCAGAGCAATTTCAAAACAAGATTTGGCATTCATGGATGTCTTTATTTTGTGGGGAAGCCATGTATTTTTGATTTCTATAGATGTTTATTTGATCTGTAAATTATTTCTACTGCATGTTGGTTCTTTCTATATTAAATAAAACCTACTACACTTGTACATACAAACCGACACCCCATCGGCAGGCAAGCTGCTAGCCGAGTCCTGAGCCCTCTCGATGATTTTGCGACCGCAAACCACCTGGACTGACTTGGGGTCTCACAGCTTTCAATGCACGGCTGTGATTGAGTCGGTGGCTAGCTAGTAAATCCTGAAACCTGATTGGGCTAGTGTCACCGGCCCATCGGGAATGGCAATGGCAAAATGGCATGATTGCTTTCTTGATGTGGCTTTGGATTGCAACAAGTCAGTCAGCACGAAGACATTCAGCAAAAGATGTAGATGGTAACTGTTTCTGGGGATCCCTTTGCGCAGGTCATGCCTAAGTTGTTGAAAGCCTTTGCGCAATTCCATGCCGAGCTTGGTCTCCCTGGCTTGGCAATTAAACTTAAGTTGATCATGCCGATGCTGATTTTACTTGGCCTGAGTTGGTTACCAACCATGTTTGGAAGCCATTCTTTGAGCAGCTTCAGCCATTACAGGGGATCAATTTAGCCGTGACACAGCCATGAACGGTATGCAAATTGATTATGTGGCGCGGCGACTCATTCGTCTCGGAGCCCCTCAGGCCGGTTTATGGGGTAACCTCCAACCAACTCAGTTAGGGATGTGTTTGGGAGGCTTTGGTGATGATCTTCTTGATGGTGAGCTGGTTGAATATCGATGCCCCTTCGGTGGACATCGAAGTGGTGGAGCTGTATGCAGGCACGGCCCGCCTCACCAGGCTTGCCAAGGCTCTTGGCATTCCCGCCCAAGCGCACGACGTGCTGTTTGAAGTCATGCATGGACATGTCAACATCTGCCGGCTTTTTGTTCCTCATTTGGCAGACCAAGTACAGATTCTTATGTTGGTGTCCCAATCGCAACGTTTTAATTTGTTTTCAATCCGCACTAGCTTCAAACATCTGAGGCTTGTCATTCTAAGCTTTGTCCATGGGAGCTTTGACAACATGCTCTCCTTGATCGGGGTGCCATGTTCCAGCTACGTTGGAATAAATGCAGGGACATCGGGCCGTGACTTTCTGAACCCCATGGGTTTGGATTGGGTTCCCAGCGTTGTTTCAAGCAACTTGGTCACAGGGCGGAAACTTTGAAGCAAACACGAATTAGCGCAGGCTTGTTTTTCCCCAACTTGTAGTTTCTTTCCTAATGATTCGTTAGTAGTGATGAGCTGATTGCATTATTACTTTGCAGTACCAACCATTCAACGGGGCTTCAAGGACAGCTTTGATCGTTCTGCTGTGTGTGGCATGTGGTGCGGTGCCTTTGGTCGAGAACCCTGTGAGCAGCTGCATTTTCCAACACGACCGCTTTCGCTGGTTAGTCCGGCTATTGCGTCGCCGCAAGATTTGTGTGCCCTGGTTTCTTGATCTGCCCAAAGCAAACCATAAATACACAATGGAAGCGGGTGATGTGGAATCATGAGTTAACCAAGTTCTTATGTTAGGTTCCGTTTGGGTGTGCTAATTCTCATGATTGGCATGATTGGAACCTTTGCCGAACCCGTGATCCAACTAAGATCTGGAGACAGGGATTCTGGATGAAACTCTACGAGCACAACACGTTCAAACGAACGAAGCTGTGGTCCACAGCATTTGCAGTCTGGAAGCTAAACCTTGGGGGGCTGGACAGAAAGTTCCACAAGAACAAGGTAGCAACTACACGAAAATATATCGATTCCAGTGGCAAGGAAAGATACACCGGAACAAAGGCGTTGAAGGAAACACAGTATTTAGGCAGCAAGTAGTGTTGCAACATTTTGCAAGCACTGATGGTGAATGCGCTGGATTGCAAATGGTTTTGATTTGGGTCTTTCCTTTTTTTCTGCTAAGGGAATATCCACCACGTTTCTGCGGGCGAATCTTGAGGATCAGGCATTCCCTCTCGGCCACACGGCCCAGGGTAACGGGAGTCTCTTGGCCATTCCCTTAAAGTTTCAATACGTTTCCTGTACTTCATTGTTATCTTTGGGTCCTAAACACTTAAAGATTCGAGGGGGTCATCAGTCTGGCGCCTTGCGCCCAATTGATTAGTACTTTGTTGTGGCAAGGGCCACTCCCAAACCGTGATTTTCACACACATTGAACAGATTCCCAATTCATTTCTGCCCAGGTCGAACTGAAAACCCCTTTGCCATCAATGGTGATGGCGATGGAACATGATCCCCTGACGGATGTGAAACTTGGAGAGTGTGTTGAATATCTAGCACGTTCTCGGTTGCTCCGGGTCCCTGACCGATTTAAGGAATGTTTTGAAAAATTTGTTGCCCAATTCAACATTGTGTGACATACCCAGCTGTCACCTTTTTATCCGTTGGTCAAAATTAGGCGGCCAACATTCAATTCAGAAGGGTGCTCAAGGATGTTTTCACCACTTGAGCGCTGCACATGCATCGAGAACAATTGAAAACCGCGCAGTCTTGTGCTCTGTGATGTTGTGACAAGTTTTGTTGACAAACATGTGTTATGTGCATGTTTTTTTGTGTCTAAACATTGTTTAAATCATTTTTCATGTTTTTTCATGTTTTTTTCAAATTTGGTCTTCGGCGGAATTCGGCGGGTCTTCGGCGGAACTAGGCGGGTTTTCGGCGGAATTTACCGTCCCCCAAATCATGACATTTTTTGGGAATAAGAAATCGTAAAAATACTTGTCATCTAGGGTGTGAAATGGCCAAACTCTTGACTCTGCATCTTTTTGTGACTACAGGCTCCAGCAAACGAATCTCAATGTCAACTGAGACTTTAGTTCGGGGTGTTGCGCTCACCAGGGCGGCCACGATGTCGCTTGAAAGCGACCCCGCTTATGCTGCCATGATGGTAGAAAAGGAGAAACTGATGGTTTCCAGGCTGCGCTTTGCGCTGTGTCATCCTCGGGGTGTTTCTTACATGGCTGGTTTGTAAGTAATAGTCTGGTTGAGAAGTTTCAAGAGAAGTTGTTGCTATCCTCATTTGGAATCACAACATCTAGCTGATCTATTTGGGCCAAGGCTAGGATGAAAGAGAAGAAACGTCTTCGTGCCGACCAGCCTGGGACAGATGGCCAAGCAGAACCATGGCTAAATGAACGTTTCACCTGTAGCCTGTAGAATGGTCATTGCTGGCAACAACTCTTGCAACATCATTATACCAGCCATCATTCTTCATGAATTGCAACTGAGATAGCGTTCAAAATTTCCAAACCTGCGTTGGGGTTTTGTCGGGCCACTGTTTGATTTCCATTCTTAGGCGAATACTTCGTTGCCTTCGGTCCTTGCGCCAAAAACTACGATCCCTCCGATTGAAGTGCACAGCACCCCCGCCGCTTCTCCTCTTGGAGACACCCAGGTGGACACACCACAAGTTGCAGAAACTCCTGAGCAACAGCCAGTGTCATCACCGTCGGGGCGTGATGGTGAAGGGCCTGGGGATACTCGTGGTGTTGAGGATGCTGAACTCTTGGATGATGTTTGCGATGAGGATCTTTTCGGTGCACCGGACCCCCCGGCAAAAGTTTCAGAGAAGGCATTGAAGAAAAGGCTTTATCGCATTATGAAACCGCGAGCCGATGGATCTTTCAAGGTTCCCAAAGGTCTTCTTGAAGAGTACCATGATGACATGCAGAAGTGGAAAGTCTTTCGATTGTTCGAGAAATGCGGATACAACCCGGACCAGGGTATGAAAACCATGATGAGGGTTGAATGGATGAGCTACGCGTTACCTTACCTTTTTTTGTGGGAACCGAATTTCCAATTCGTACCGATGCATAATTGTTACTATTGTTCTGGTTCCAAAGTCACACAATGTTTCTGGGGTGACCATTGATGAGCACCAGTGTTTTCAAACACACTGTTCACATTCACAGAATCGCCAGCCAATAATCAAAGGCGCCTGTGGTGTCTACTTCCAGGAAATCTTCACTCGAAAGGTCCGCAAGATTTATGAAGAGATAGATGAAATGATTAGCGAGGCCAATTACGAGTTCATGTCCCAAGCTGACATGGAAGAAAAAAACTGGAGTGAGAATCTTGGGCTTCATGGATTGGTTGTGCTTTGGGGAAGTTGTTTGCAAGCTATCGTCCATCATCTAATTTGATCATACTTGTTCATCACCCGTGTCCTGCTATTTATCCAAATATATTTTGTGCCCATGGTTGCTAAGAGAAAACATGTTGGTTCAACCTTGTCAGAAACTTAGTATCGCCCAAACATGTCCCAAAGACTTCAGCTTCAACTTCCTGAGCGGCCCCGCTGGGTCTTTGCAGCGGCTTCTGCTGGCTGCTGTTCCTCAGGAAGAAGATCCGTCTTGCAAAGAAAGTTGCCATGTCAAAGTCAGGGTGGACCAGGATGACTGGATGTTCGGGATACAAACCCAGGGGTTGGGACGGACTTTGGTGATAACGGTGGAGTCTGGTAATTGCAACTTATTTAAGTAGCATACATACCGGCAAAAAAATAACAATGTCAAGGGTACTTGTTCTGGGCTGTCATGCATACATACATACATACATACATACATACATACATACATACATACCTACCTACCTACCTACATACATACATACATACATACATACATACATACATGCCATTTTCAAAAGTGACCCAAACATGGGTTTTGAGACCCCAAAAAATCATTTCGGGTCACTTGTCAAAATGGCTCTGCGCGCATGCATACATACATACATACATACATTCATTCATCCATTCATTCATTCATTCCTTCATTCATCCATTCATTCATCCGTTCATTCATTCATTCATTCCTTCATTCATCCATTCATTCATTCATCCATTCATTCATTCATTCACTCATTCATTCATTCATTCATCCATTCATTCATTCACTCATTCATTCATTCATCCATTCATTCATTCATTCATCCATTCATTGGTTCATTCATCCATTCATTCATCCATCCATTCATTCATTAATTCACTCATTCATTTCCTGCTTACCTACTTACCTACGTACATACTTACATATATTTAATACACATACATACATACATACATACATACATACATACATACATACATACATACATTCATATTTATATTTGATAAGAAAGTGCCTCACATGAAGCGCCACGTTTGGCACAGCCAAAACAAACAACAAGCCAAACAAACAAACAAACAATCAAACATACCTACCTTCCTACCAACCTACCTAGATACATAGATACATAGATACATAGATACATACATACATTCATTCATTCATACATTCAAGGTTTGAAAATCTTCTTTCCATGAGACCAAACGATCATGTTGGATACATAGATCATCTGCGATATTGTTGCTGATAAGTGTAAACAAGTCTGAGCAGCTTATTCGGTGTAACCCGAAAAAATAACTTTTTCCATCCTACACAGCTCAGGCACGGGTAATCAATGGCGTTCGTTTTGGTGTCTATTTTGTTTGGGGTTCATCAGGAAGTCGGACTATGGCGAAGGAACTCTTTATTGGGTGCTGGTCAGCCAGAAGGGCCAGCAAAAGACTTTTGGCTATGGATCTAGCAGTCCATGACATGCGACGCACGCTGTTTCAAAGAAGTTTGTCTAGCTAGCGCTATTTGGCATTAGTGTTTTCGTTTTGGAAATTCATTTCTGTGTTGTGAGATTTTGGTTCCCAAGGAAAACAAAAAGGTCAATTTTCCAAGACATTGTTGAAGAGGAGCTTGGAGAGGATGCTGGCCCCCAGAAAGAAATTTCAGCCAAAGTCCACAAACTCGACCCATCCTTCATGCTTGACGACAAGACAGCAAAGGGTTTTTACCTCAGAAAGAGATGCCAGTAGGTGCTAGGTCTGCGAGGTCTGCCGGGTCATGGGTATAGGCATAGGTGGTTTTGCTTAATCCCAATTCAGTTAATGCCAATTGTTGGGTTTTACATTGAGGGCCCCATTCCTGCTTGCCTTTTGGAGGTGACGGTGAGGAGAGCGATGGAGGGGACAGCGATTCCGATTTCAGCGATGATGGGGGACAACAGCGGGACAAGATCTTGAAAACTGTTAGTTTCCCTGATGTGGAAAAGGAAGCTGCACCATCTAGCTGTGTCCAGAAGGTTTCAAAATGTCTCCAGAAAAGGATCCAAAAGCTTGATGCTAATAAGCTGGGGCTGGAAAAGATTGACACCAGAGATGCGACTCAAGACGCGTTTCTTGGGCAAACATCATTTCATTATCAAGTGATTTTTTTACAGTCCAAGATGTGGCAAACCAAAAAATGTAGTTCATTCTCCTTTGCTATTTCAGGTTGCTTGAGAAAGTCCGGGCTTTGCACACGAACCTGACAAAGTTAGATGATGACATCGCCGACATCTACAAGAAAGGGTTGATTGATGGCTTCACCAAACAGAAACTTTTTTCAATTACTGTGCGGTTGCGCAACTTGATATGTTTGTTTGAATGAAATTGTTTTTCTGTTGGCCCTGACAACTTCACCCACAATCAGGATGCAGAAGGATTTGAAAACCAAATTCGGTGAAGGAAAGAAACAGTCTAGGCCTTGGTTGGTTAAGACTTGCAACACTCTTAGACCCTGTCCATTGAGTCCTTGTTAACTAGCTTGTTTTCTAGTTGAGGTCGATCGAAGCGGCTTGCTTGGAAGAACGTTGCAAGTGCGGCTCTCAAACACAAAGGTTCATCCAAAAAAAAACTTTATTGTGTTTTCCCTGGCTTAGGTCTTGCCGAAAGGCCGTGGCTCCCAGCAGTGAGGCCCCGAAGGCTAAGGCTAAAGCGAAGGTCAAGGCAAAGGCGAAGCCGGAGCCGAAGGCTTCTGGCAAGCGCAACGGGGAAACCCCAACCCCATCTTCTTCGGCCAAAAAAGCGAAGAAATGAATTGCTAGCCGATCTTTTCCAATGACCAAACATGGTCAAATTTTGGAAATGCTATCAAGCTGAGGGGGTACTCAGCAATCGAAGTTGCAATGTTGCAGCAGTCTACAAAGCAGACCAACCTTTCTGAACTAGAGTTTGAAAAAAAGTGACTCCTAGTCTTTCAGAATCCAACTGTTGTATGTCCAACTCACTTGGCTATGCAAAACAGCGGAATACCAAATGCCTGTCTGAACATGTTGCCAGGTAATTCTGATTCGGAAGCGGACGCTTTCGAAGCGCATGCTGCTGAAATCTATGGAGATGGGGTAGGGAACCCAGTCTTCACCGTATGGGCCGCAAGTGTTTAGATACAAAAGACACAAAGTTCATTGGTTCACAAGCGAAATTAAACATGAAAAACTTGGGGCAAGAGCAATAAAGCTAGCAATGGTACAAGTAACAATATCAACAGAAACAATAATAATGACAATGTCAACCAATAACAACAAAATAACAACAATCAATTTACTTTAACAATAATAGCGATGCAAATTAAAAACAAAAAACTGATAACGCTTAACTGACCAACATAAAAAGATAAATCACCAATTTCACTAAGATGATTTGCAAAGTAACATTTAACTAACACTAGTAACACGCAAAACAAAATTAATAGTCTAAACAAAAAGTAAGAACCCTAATAATGAAAAATAAATATTAAGAACACTGATAGTAATAGTAATGACAGTCGAGATCATGAAAGAAATCATATCAGGAATCGGAACAGTGTTTAGGCCAATGATGATAGTAACAGTAGTAGTACTAGTAATCAAAATTCAATCAAGGCAATATATACCAGGGACAGTACTGACAACATTAACAGCACAAACGAGCATTGGTACCAATAATCATCATAATGGTAAACCCAAGAGTAACACTGGTGTAGTTAACGATGTTGATGTTCACATTGATGGCAGTGAAAAAGAATCACAAGAATGGTGATCAAAAATGGCAAGAACAATAGCTATAAAATTAAATTGAAATAGAAAACAATAAGAAGAACAGTAAGAAAAAGTGAAGAGCCAACACTGAGAAAACAATACCATTTTCAGGTCAACAACCGCAGAGGGAATTCGCAACCTATATTTAGCAATAAACAATTTTGTTGTTTACAGCAGGAAAATTGATAGTCGTGGTATTCCATTCATCGCTGCAACAAACAAAGTTTTCCCGCAAACGGTTTCCCTAGCTATGGTCCTGACTGGGCTTTGCTCAAACAAAACAAAGTGAATATAAGCTCCCTCGAGGAACAGTCATGATTTGGGGAAGCGTCTTTTTGATTAGCTGCCACCAGCAATGCGCCCAGACTAATTGTGTAGGAGAAACATTTGTTCTTTCTTTAAAGGGTTCGAGACCTGGAACTGCAAAAGGATTGCTTGTGCTTCAAAACATTAACATTCCCCGTTACTCCTGTTCCAGTTTTTTTTGTCTTGCAAATCAGGGGAAAGTTCCAGCTCCGCTCAGGTCAACGCGGCTGATGTCCAGAAACTGATGGACACACGGGTGCCTGGTCGTGGGGCCAAGCGTGCTGCCGAAGATACCAATGCTTCCAGAAACGTGCGGAGGCACTTTGCCAGACGGCAGCTGACACTACCAATCAAGATCAGAAGGGTTCAGCACACTGCTGGTGGAGATGTATCAGAAACACATTGGATTGCGCCAAGCGACTGGCTTCGCCTGCTGGTAGGAAGATATCCCCACTGTGTTTTTGGCAATGTCCCAACACCCAACGTTGGGCAGCAATTGAAAGCTTTTTGGGAAATGTACCGCGGCTACAATGCAGCACATCCTGTCTTCACGCAGCACGCTGCAGAGCTGGATGCGACCATCCCCTTGCAATTGTTTGGAGATGAGGGCCGTGGACAAAAACGTGGAAATTTTCTTTTGTGGAGCGTGGCTTCGCCACTGGGGCTGTCTGACATGCCCAAGGACTGGGAATGCGATTGCTCGGACCAACTCCAGACCAAGCCAGCTTCGCAATTAGATGGCTGCGCTCACAATGCAGTGCTGCAAGCCAGCGATGCCGACATCCAAAGGGCGCTGAAGCAAAGTTCAAACTACAAAGGTCACAGCTACGTGACCCGGCATTTAATTTTCGGAATGCCACACTGGACTTACAAAAAATTTCCTTGGGTCGTGGACAAGCACATGCTCTTGTTATCATCTGACTTGGGCGTGTGTTTTCGGGACGGCCTTCAAATCAATGGGCGGCAGTTCTTTGCTGCAGTCATTGGCAGCAAAGGTGACATGAAGCACCAGATGGAATTTGGCAATTTGAACCGAAGTTACCACACTTTGTCCAAAGGCAAAAGCAGCTCTCACATGTGCTCCTTGTGCTTGGCTGGAGAGCCAGGCTTGCCTTTCGAGGATGCTTCGGACGAGCCCAAGTGGGCAAGGACGTTGTTTGCTTCTCGTCCCTGGAGTTCGCTGCCTAACATCCTCACCGATTTGCCACACAACCCCAGAGAAGCAGAAGAATTTTTCCAACTGGACCTCTTCCATCTGATCAAGGTTGGGTTGGGCCGGGATGTAGCTGGAAGCGGTGTAGCCGTCTTGGCGCAGCTTGGATTCTATGACTGGGATGACGATGGCAGCAAGAATTTGGCAAGCAGATTGCAACGCGCCCATCACAGTTTTTCTTTGTGGTGCGCGGGTGCCAACGTCAAACCTGGCCTCCGCAGCTTCACTGCAGCATTCTTGTCCATCAAAAGCCGCAAAAGCTACCCATGGATGAATACCAAAGGAAGCGATACAATGCACGTGGTCAAGTACCTCTTATGGTTTTGCAGCCTTGAGATTCATCGCCCTTCTTCTTCGCAGGCGCTGCAGAACCAACGGTTCCTGAAGCTTTTGAAGCACACAAGTGAAAATTTGCTCCAAGCATTTCAGATCATACATAGCCATGGCCTTTGGCTTTCCCGTGATTGCGCCAAACACCTCTACAGTTGCTTCATGCTTACTCTGCGGGGCTACAAAGCCCTGGCAAAAGATTGTTTGGCTCGAGGCTTGTGCGGCTTCGCAATGAAACCGAAGTTCCACGGAATCCACCACATAGCCCACAAACTTCGGCAAGATCTCCTTGCGGGCAACGATCTCGTTCTGAGCCCTGTTTGTTGGATGTGTGAGCAGGACGAAGACAAAGTTGGGAAATGCAGCCGGCTTTCCCGACGCATAAGCGTGAGAAACCAGACTGAACAAATTTTGGAACGATATCTTCTGAAGAAAAAAGCACTCTTATGCAAGAGCAAGGCGAAGAGCTGCTAGGGGTGTTTTGAACTGGCGTTGGAGACGGAGAGTCGCACCAACTCGCAAAGTTGCAAAAGTTGATCGCTGCTTGAGCCTGTTGTTTCCTAACTTGGGGAATCTAACCAGGATAAACCTAACTTCTTGAAACCTGGGACTGCCACCTTCCTTAACTCCAACTGGGTTCCCGGCACTTCAGGCTGCGGGCGGTGGGCCATCCAAGATCCACCAAGAATCAGATTTGATCACCAAGATTGATCCTGTTTTCACATCGGTTGATTCTTGAAACATCTTGAATGTAAGTAAAGTCCTTTGAAACATGATAGATTCACTGAGACCATTTTTGTGCCAATGTTATCGTCGGCAGTTTTTGATGTCTGTCGGCAATTTTGTGTTTGCTGGTAAGCCATCGGCGGAAATAATTGCCGAAGTTGGAAACGGCAGAAAAAAACGCTGACGGAATTTCTAGGTATATATTCCCTATACTGGTTAATTATCATCTCCTATTATCAAGCATATTTACCAGCTATTATTGTTGGTTCATCAGTTAATATCAACCCATTGTTGGTATATCCCCTAGTATTGTTTGCTTATCATCCCCTATTATTAGCCATTTACTCATTGACCAGCTAGAAATCACCATTGGTTGGTTGGTTAATCATCCACATTGGTTGAACTGTCAACCCCCATTATTCACACCCATCATTAACCATTATCGGTTATAATATCCTATTATTAACCAACCATTCACGAGTTCACCATGGTTGTTGGTTGGTTGTTGGTATATCCCCTAGTATTGTTGCTCCCCTATTGTTAACCATTAACCAGCTAGAAATCACCAGCCAGGTTGGTTGGTTGGTGATCCCCCCACGTCGCTATTGCTATCACTCCCTCGCTATGCTCGCTATGCGGCCTGGTCGGTGGGATCCCATGGCGCGGTTGTTCAAGGATCCCGTGAGGTACAGCAGGCAGCAACTGCTGGGGAATCCCATAGTTGGTACAGCGGCTAATCTCATGGGATTCCCCTATGGCAACTATGGGAATCCCCAACTATGGAATTCCCCAATAGTTGGAGGGAATCTCATAGGGATTACTAGGGGATTATGAGCAACAATAATGGTTCAACTACTAGTCATGGTGGTTTCTTAAGCCAAAGGGAACCCCACTCAATGGTTGGTTTTACCACGACATAAGTGATGATGGCCAGCATGATTGGGGGTTACCCCTATGACTTGAGAAACCCAAGTCTCGAATCCTGATCGGATCTAAGGATAACTAGCAACAAGAAATCAATTCAATTGATAAACTATCACGAGTCAAACCAAACCATGGTGATTCAATTGCTACCATTATCTCCCCTATCTCCCAAATGTGGCTACGAATCTACGAATATGAATCTCCCATGAATGATCATCATGGCTCTACAACAGCCACCAAGCAACCAAGATTTTTCCGTGGCTCAGCAAGGCTCAGCACCGCAAAAGGCATCTTTTTGCGCTACCAATCCACGAGCATTGCGTCCTGACGGATGTGCTCAAAATTGACCAACGGCTTGTCTCAATGAGAGCCTAGATGGTTCTGGTTGAGTTCATGTGGTCCAAACATAGGTTTCTAATCAGTGTAAGACTCTGAGTTTGGAGACGATCAACAGCACTTGCCCACTGCGGTATTGGCTCAGATTGATGCTGGTTCAAACTAAAGCCAAGCAAAAGAAACAGGTTGATTGTTTTCTGATGTATAGACATTTCTTGGCGGTACAAGCCGATAGGAATAAGGCAGCATGGCGGAAAGATGGTTTGGGAGAGCAAAACTGGTGGTTTCGTTATCAATTATGGCCCTGGCTACTATTGGTTGGTGAGTAGGTACCATTCATGGACAACCCCATGTGTGTGCGAAGAGTTTCGCAGCCGGAAAGTGATTTTCTACTCCGCCAACTGTTTGGATTCTAGAACCCGCTTCTGCCAGGTTTATAATGCTTGATGATGGTAGTGTTTCCATTGCACTGTTGCTGTGCCTGACCAGTTTTCGTTACACTCCGGGTCGCTCCTGAGCTCCAGCCAGGGAAACAGGAGACGTGGTGAAAAGGGATGAAAAACAGTGCAAGAAAAAAACATGGGGTTGGTGCCACCATCCAAAAGCCAACATCCATTGCCAGCTTCCGATGGTCAGTTGGTGGCTTCTTAAAATTTTGGGACCCCAAAAAAGCTTGGCTGGTTGCAAAAAATGATTACTCTAAGGGATGGTTTCCGGGTACCCCTATGACTTGAGACCCAGAAACTGGGGATCACGAGTCGTGCAGGGGCCACCCTTGACCGAGCTGAGACTTCTCCACCGTTGAGTTCTCCTCGTTGGGTCCCTCATCTCGTTGGAGCCACCTGGTGGAACAGCCGTGCCAACAAATGATGGGAATATCAATGATGAATGACGCGGTTCGTTGCGTTGGCTGCTTATGCTTGCTACTTGCTATGGTCACCATATTTGGAGTGGAGTGTATTTAATATAATGATATACATATACATATACATATACATATACATATACATATACATATACATATACATATATAATCATATATATATATAACCAACCAACATAGAAGTCATGTCAAATCATCTAATCAAGTCAGCTAACCTGTGCACCAACCAACTGCATCTGCGGAGTTTGGGGTGCGGTGCTGTTGTGTCTCCAGCCTGGTGAGGTATTCGCACTTCTCAGGACACACTCGTCCACCGGCCTGTCGCAGCAGCGCAACCAGCACCAAGCCAATACATCGCCGGGCGTTTGGGGATCTGAAGATGGGATGTTGGGATGAACACATGGCACAAATCCTACTTGAATGGGATCAACATGTGGGAAATGGAATTGGCTAATTCTGTCCAATTAGCATTGACAGTATGAACAGTTTGGTATTGTAGGTCTGTCCATTAACATTTCGTGAAATGACCACAATCTAGGTCGCCTTTCGGACATTGAACTTGTTAACCCGGCAGGAGGGATGCTTGCATGTTCAATCAAAGTAATGAGCACTTCGAGCGGATTTGTTGCAGGGCATTGTCAAAAGAAACACGTTCTGGTTTCAGCCTTGCAACTTTAAGTTTTCTATGCCACTCATACAGTAAACTCCCAAAAAACAAAAACTCCATGTGTCCCAACAGCCCTGCCATGTCCTGCCGTGTCCTGCCATGTCCTGCCTTACATTCATTGCGTAGTGGGCAGCAAATGCATGGCACCAACATGCTGCCCGGAACAGACTCTGCAGGTTGCAGAAAGTTGGGCAAGCGGGCAGCAAAGAGGTCGAAGTGCGAGGCAAAGGCGCCTGTTTCATGCGCAAAGAAGTTGTCGACTCCGTTGTGAAGTCATTTCGACTTCAATTTCACCATCATTTGGCTATGGGTCAATATTAACCAACCAATAATGGTGGATAATGACCAGCAATAATAAGGGAAACAATGGTTAATGATAGGGGAACCAGGGGTACGGGGTTTTGACTCATAGCCATTTAACCTAGTAATGGTTATTAATAGTGAAAGAATTGAGATTATTACACCTGCAGTGAAGTTGTCAACCAAAATCAATCTCCTATTATCAATCATTGTTGGCCACAATAAGGCTTCAAAATTGACAGAACGACTAGCCTCCAAATTCATCCTGGTATCTGGTTACACTTCCAACTGGCGCGATCTACTAGCCATGGCGAAGTGAAGAACGAAAGACTGGTCAAGTACACAAATAGAGGGAATAAATCAAATACATCAAATACATCAAATACATCAAATACATCAAATACATCAAATACATCAAATGATAGATTCATGGTTACGAATTCATGGTTGTGGTTCAAAATAAGACATAAAATCGTTCAAATGAACTCAAATGAATCCAGAACCATGCTGGGGACCTGGTGTCTCCATGGAGGGCAAGTGCTTCACAACAGGAAATCGAACGGTTGCTCGTTGAGCTCGCTGTTGTTGCTGTTGCTTGCTGCTGTTGTTGCTGTTGGTTCCGATCGTCCTTGTGGTTGGTGTCACCATTCTCCTTGTTGTTGCTGTTGCAGTATGTGATGCCACTTGTCAACAAACGGTTTGGTGAGCGTTCGCTATGCGCAAATGATCTTCCATGGAGCAAGTGACCAAGTGGTGGTTTCCCAAAATAGGGGTACCTCCAAATTATCCAATATCAATCAGTCATACACATTTATAAACAATAAACCAATCATTTTTGGGGGTATAGGGTTCCCTATTTTGAGAAACCACCAAGTGAGTGCTTTTCAAACACAGCTGGGCCTTGAGGCTTTCCAGAAATGAGATCTCCAACCAACGGTGGTTGGATGAGGATGAGGATGAGGATGAGGATGAGGATGATGATGATGATG